>NW_004624918.1:1922636-1944894 GCF_000247695.1 Heterocephalus glaber
ATGGGGAAAAAATAAGAACCAAGAGAGATTATGTAAAGGTGCAAATTTCCAATGATGAATGTCATTATATTGTATACCTTAAATGTACCAATAAAATCAATTTTAAAAAATACACAAAGAAAGAAAAGTGTAATCCAAAAAGATAAGCATAAATTATTACCTTTGGTGTTATATGATACAGTTAATGAGAAATAAGATCATGTAAACCAACTCTCAGACTTTACTCAATTTTAATTTTTTGTAAAAATACGATCAGATATCATTTACTCACAGACTTTACTAAATTCTATATTTTTGTAAAAATTTAGCATATTATAAATAGTATGATTAAATTTAACATATTTTAAATTTTTAAAGTATTTTAAGCTAAAAGCCAAAAAAGCCAATTATTTATTTTTTAACATTTTCTACCATCTTAAAATGTAGTATTTTTTCAAAAGAAATTAAAAGTATATATTAAAGAAATGTCTATCTACCATGAGTGAGTAGACAAATTTCCACTAACAAAACCTATCTCTAGCCAGGGTTTTAGCTCAGCGGTTCCAGCGCCTGCCTCTCCAAAGGACAAGTTCTCCGTTAGGTACAATTTTATTTGAAATGTTAATGTAAGAACAACATGAAATGATATACATTGGTGGAAAAGAAATTAGTAAAAAAACCTAAGTATTATTTAATATGAAATAATGGATTTATAAAATAATTCACTGATAAAAATATTAAGCAATATATGAAGACAAAGTTTTTCTTAACTCTGTTCTCTGCTATATACCTTCAAGAACCTAGAAAACTATCTGGCACATAGTAAGTATGCAAAAAGTATTTACTGAATGAAAAGCCTCTCCTCATAACAAGATTTAAGTATCCCTACTTGAAAACAAAATTTTGCTTAATTTAACTAAAAGAAAAATTTGGTTTTTTCCAGAAAAGTTTCGAAAAGCATATTTGTATTATACCAAATGCAATAACCAAGAATAAGAATTTTGATGAAATTAGTACAACAAAAATATTTTTAAAATAAAGTAAAAAGGCAGATAATAAACAATATTTGCAACACAGGACAAAGGCTTAAGGTCTTAATGTGTAAGGATTTCTTAAAACTCCATTTTTAGGAAGGAGGACAATAGGTCTTTTCAAATGGGAAGGGGATTAAAAAATGGAGGGGGGAAGTGCAGAAAGAAAGAAGGGATTAAAAAGTAATCAGCATGTGATATGCATGCGCCCCAACTGCACATAAGAAATGTAAAACTGTACTGCAAACATGTACTAATAAAAATTTTAAATACTAATAAGAAAAAAAGTATACAAAATCCACCAAAGAAAAAATGCAAACATCAAACAATAGTATATTTACTTGCTTTACATGTAATATTTACAAGTGATCAAAGATTTGCAAAAACAATAACATACTTTTTCAATTGCTTAAAAGAACAATTACTAAAAGATATTAGTATCAGTTGTTAAGATGTAAATGGAAAAAGATGGTCATTGGGCCAGTTTATTACACCAGTAAGATATATTTCTGAAAGATAACTATTAGACATTTGTCAAAGGCTTACAAATATTTATTTTTGTTCCAGCTATTATCCAAGTATAGAAATTTAAGAAAATAACTGGAGAAGCAAAACATAAGGGGAAAAAAATCATACATGTCTACAGCTATTTCAAAATATAACTCCAAAATTCTTTGACATTCCTTCCATCAAGTGGTGAAATCCACTTCCTGATCCTGTTGAATCTAGAAAGGTTTGTGACTATTTCAGTCAATGTAAAACAGCAGAAATGACACTGACCTAAGGATTGGTTATAAAAGTGATTCCGTTTCTGCCTTATTCACTGGAATACATACTTGTTTGCTCCAAGGTGTAATATAAGAAGTCTATCTACTCAGTGCTCAGAGGAAGTCAAACCTTCTGTAGCAGTATTGTAGTCAGCAGTCCTAGTGGTCAAATCCTTTCATCCCAGACACTCAAGGAGCAGGTACAGCACCTGTCCCTGCCCCTGCCCACTTCATCATCAACACATTCCAGCTGAGGTCACTGACTCAGAAACAAGGAAATCCATCCCTGCTGTACCTGACAAAATTTCTCACAGGAGTATAAGAAACTCATTTTAATCTGTCAAGTTTGGTGGTAATATGGCAGCCAGTACAGATAACCAAAACAATGTCCACATAGGAGGTAAAGTATGGTATAGCTCACTAGTTCTTAAAAATATAGCATAGGTATATATTCACTGACATTGAAGTAATATGTTTTTTCAATTACAATATGACCTTTTGGTTAAAACAATTGTTATCCTTTAGTAGAAACTTCCCTGCATGAGGCTATAACCCTGCTAAGGCAGTGTATCCCACGTCCCCATTATTTAGGACAATACTTGACGTGTATTATAGCCTCAAACAATGAGGCTATATCTCAGATAATGATATTATGGACATGATTTCTGACCTTTATTAATCATTGGGGCTTTTAATTATCATATGTTACTTATTAATTTATTCTTAGGACATAAATTGTTCCCATCCAAAAAATTGCCACATTGGAACAGTTTGTTAAGAATGTAAGATGAAATGATGGAACTAGTTTCTTTTACATAGAATTTAAAAGTGTTACATATGGTCTTTTGAAGCATAATTTTTTAATTCATTAAGTTTATTGGTACATTTTAGGTATACAGTGTATGACATTCATCATTGGGAACTTGTACCTTTTCGGGAAATTATTATCATAAAGTAAGTACCTACTAAAGTGATATGGCTAATTCAGCTTCAGGGTAACCAATAACTTACCTGTTTGCTTTGCAGGGCTCGTTGGAAAAGCCGGAGAAATGCAGCCAAACTAAAACGGTACATGTTATTAATTTTGGACAGGTCAGAGATAATGAAGTACATCTTGCTAGCGCTCTCTGCCAGAGGGAGATAGGCATCCCGCTCCTGTTCATGGAAGAAGTGGGAAATACCTTAGTACACGCTAGTGCTTTACTGCCACCTGCAGACCGCTATGCACATTTCTAGCCACAAGCTTTCCTGCACACAGAACAAATCGAAAAATTTGTAACTAAAAGGAAAAAACATTTTTATGAATCTAAGGACAATATATATCTTAGTCAGTTCAGGCTGCTATAATAAAATACACTAAACTGGATATGCTTTTTAAAAAGAAATTCATTCCTCCCAGTTCTGGAGGCTGGAAAGTCAAAAAGAAACCAACAGGTTTGGTGTCTAATGAGGGTCCGTTTCCTAGTTCATAGAAACAGTTGATTCTTGTTGTGTCTTTACATAGCAGAAAGAGAAAAGAAACTTCTTCAGGCCTCTTTTATAAAGACACTAATCCCATTTAGGAAGGTTTCACACTAATTACTTCCCAAAGACCCTACCTCTTAATACCATCCCACTGTGGATCAAATTTCTACATATGATTAGTGGGGCAGGCACAAATATTAAGACCATAACAGTACATTTTAAATACTTTTCCACCCTTCGTAGGTAAATCTAGAAATAGTTCAGATTGGTCTTAATGAAGATCAAGAGTACACAAGAAAAGAAGTAAGATAGATTATATCAGTGATGGTGAATCTTTTAAGACAAGTATCCAAACTGCAATCCAAAATACATTTATTTATAGCAAAGTGCCAACACTGCAATTAAACCTGAATACTGAGGCTTTAGTTTAGAAAAAACAACTAACACATTAACATCTTTTGTTTTAAAAGAAAAACACAGTAACCCATGCGCCATAGGTTCAACAACACTGGAATATACAGCAGTAAGTAGTTGGGATTAGAAAACAGATGATGAAATTTTACATTAAAAAAAAAAACAGTTTGGGTAAATTCAAGACGGCATGGCACTACCAGGCTATCCCAGTAACAGAGAAAAGTTCAAATTTGAGACTACTGGTACCAATAAGAACACTTTTAACCACAGGTAGAGAAGACATCTTTAACAGATGTGCACTTTACAATAATAAAGTGTCTAGCAGCGTTCAAGTAAGGAGAAAAAGAACTAATAAATATAGTCTTTCATTTTAAGTGAAGGCGAAAAATGAAACAAATGGGAATATCATGGGATTAAATGGCCTCAAGAGTCTATATGGAATTCTGAGAAGGTTCTCCATGTTATTTTGATCAAAGCACTGGGATTACTAATGTGATATAGGTAAAATCATGTAGGTGATTCATCAATGCTGTTAAATAAGAAAAGGCATAGAAAATTCAAAATGCTTTTAGCAGAAAATAACAATAATGACATATGCAAAGTTTGGCCTTGATAGGGAAGGAGGGATGAATGTATTGGAATCAGGCCATAAATTCACTCTTATTCTGGCTTCAACAGAGCTTTTTCCCAAGTGAAGAAACTAGAAACACATAAGCGTAAAATTTGAACAGAGATTGAAAAGGCTGGGGAAAAGATTGGGAAAGTTATGAGAAGAATGAAAATGAATTAAAGAATATCAGTGAGAGATAAGTCAAGTTAAAGGAAATTCATAGTAAGATTAATTTCTCTGGTTGTCTGAATTTTTTCAATGAAGTTAGTTATTGAGTACATGAGAGGAAGAGATATACAATACTGATACAAGATTGAAACCTTGCTAAAAGGAACATCAAAAGAATAAAGTAAAAAGGATTTAAGATAATTTACAAGAAAATTATTCAAATAATCACATTAATGGGATCCAGTTTGACCAGGAAAGAAAAATGTTTTTAATGCAAATGATGGCTTATAACCATATTTTCAACATGCCTTAAAAATATTCCAAAAATGGTATTATTGGGCTGGGGATTTAGCTCAGTGGTACTGCTACCTGCCTCGCAAGCGCAAGGACCCAAGTTTAATCCCTGGTACCAAAAAAAAGAAATAGAAAAATGGTATTATAGTTTGGATCTGGAATGTTCCCCAAAGGGCTACATGTTAAAGGCCTAGTCACCAACCCATAGTGCTACTAGAAGGTGTTGAAACTTTTATGAAAGTTAAGAAAAGTGAACTAGTGAGAGATCTTTCATGCACACACACACCACACACATGATGAGGTAAATAGCTTCACCATACACTCAGGCAATGATGTATTCCCTTGCCATAGGTCCAAAATCAAATGGGCCAACTCACTAAACATCCAAAGTTATCAGCCAAAATAAACCTTTCTTCTTTTTAAGTTTATTTATCTCAGCTGTTATAGTAATACAAAGCTGACTAGAACAAATGGCAATGAGATTTTCTAACGCTCATTTTCAATATGTTCATTTCCAATTTCAGTAAAAAAAAAAATGTAGCGCTACCTGAGATAATACTATGCCAAGAAATCAGTAAAACCTACCAAAGTATACTGACCAGAACAGCCTTTCTGTAATAAGAATCAGATCTGAAGCTCTAGTGTTTTTAAATGACCACTACTACTGCTGCCCCCACCTCCCTGCCTGCTCTGCCTCCTCTTGCTTCTCCACCTCCTCTTCCTTCTTTTTTTGATATAATCTTTCCCCTAAGACATGACTCTATATTTTCTATCATATTGCCCAAAACGTTTAGGAAAACCTGATTTAAAAATCGCAAAGAAGGAAATAATTACTTGATCAAGGGAAATCTGGAGTTTGTAGGATTCTTTGAGTGAGTTTTGAATAAGTCCACTGCTTGCTTTTGTCTGATTCAGAGATTCAATCAAATCCTTATTCTCCAAAATATTCCCTTGAGATGTGGCAAGTGCCTGTAACAATGATTTACAAAATAATATAACCATTAATAAACATATTAAAATAAGCAATTAAAGGAAGTCTATTTCAATAAGCATTCATTTGATGACGTTTATGGAAATTTAGATTATTTTAGAAGACTTTCAACATTTTTGGCCTCTCTATGTCAAAATGATATAAAACATAGTAAAGAATTTATTAGCTAAAAATTGTTTGTATCACTGCTTAAAACCTTGCATTTAAAACGTTATTTAGTTGTTTCTGTTTAAATTTAACTTTAGGATATTAGCATGCCTTTGGAAAAGAATATTCTGAAAGTACTGAGGATATTTTTAAGTACACTGTTATATTTTTTTACATTTATTAAAGAAAACTAATGTGAAAAAATATACTGCATAGCTTAATTTTACCTCTAAAAGAGATTCCTCAAGCTTGGCTAATTGTATTTTCTTATCTTCTTCCTGCTGTAATAGTTTTGTTTTCTGTTCCTCTAAATCAGGTTTCTCATGCTGAATGGTTAAAGCCAAAAGCTTAAAAAAAAAAAAAGTAAGGTAATTCTACCAATAAGGTTTAAAATAAAACACAACAAAAACTTCATTAGAACTAGCCTTGTACTTAAGCAAATACTACAAGTCTTATAACAGTGTTACTTCATTTAATTTTTTCTAATTAGACATGAGACACTTTCAATTATATCTAACAAAAAAGAGGTAAGCTGAAAGCTGAACTTACCAATAAAATGTTTAATATTATAGGACAACTATAATAAATTACATCATTTATTATGCCAATATGCAATATTTACTTAGATTAAATATTTTAAAAGTTATAGAATTAATATAATCTATTGATAGGTATTGATATTCAAAATAAAGATACATTACTTAAAATATGTCATAAAAATCAAAATGAGGTATCACTTCAACTAGAATGGTTACAATTCAAAAGACAAAAAATAAGAATGGGCAAAGATGTAAAGAGAGTAAAACACTCCTACGTTGTTGCTGAGAGAGTAAAATAGTGCAGCCACTGTGAAAAGTCTATCTCTCAAATTGTTAAACATACAGGTACCAGCAATTCCACTAAGAAACCATTAAATTGTATACTTTGAACCATTAAACTGTATAGTATGTGAATTCTATCTTTTAATGCTGTTAAACTGCCAACCATGGTGGCACACACCTGTAATCCCAGTACTTGGGAGGCTGAGCCAGAATTGCCTCGAGTCTGAGGCCAGCCTAGGCTACATAAAGAGTTCAAGGCCAGCCTGAACTACATAGCAAGACCCTGTCTCAAAAAACCAAAAAACAAAAATTATAAATAAATAAATAAAATAAAATTGCTAAGCTGTTAAAAAATTCTCAATCGGCCGGGGATTTAGCTCAGTGGTTCCGCCGCCTGCCTCGAAAGCGCAAGGTCCCGAGTTCGATCCCCGGTACCAACAACAACAACAACAAAAAATTCTCAATCAGGGGCCGGGGATTTAGCTCGGTGGGTTCGCCGCCTGCTGCGCAACTGCAAGGATCCGAGTTTGATTCCCCAGTATCAAAAAAAAAAAAAAAAATTGCTCAATCAAATTGTTGACTTTGAAAATCAAAATAGAAAATGACAGTTATAAAATATACAATTCAAAATCTGCAATATAAGCATCTTCCCTTAGTTCTGGCTAAAGTAAGACCTACATTGCTCCTTTCAGTTATTGTGGAGAGCTTTTAGAAGACAGGAGTAATTTTGCTAAGTTTTGAATGACTTAAACTATTTTATTCACAAAAACCATCATCAAGTCAATCAAAAGACGGTGTTTATTACAATATACTCAGTGAGTTCAAGTCCTATGGAATAGTAAGAAAACAACAGACTTCGCTCCTCTCCACCAGCTATGAAGATTGAGCGCCCCCGCCCCAGGAAAAGGAGAAGGAATGGCAAAGAAGATAATCATCGCCTGCCCCAGAACAAAAGGAGTAGTAGAAACCCTGTCTTTCAGGATTCCTGGGACACAGAGTCTTTGAGCAATGACAGTGGCAGGTGCAGCAGCAGTAGCACCAGCATCCATAGCCCAAACCGGGCTAGAGAGCAGCTTAAACCAGGTCATGCCTGGATTCAGCCCCAACACTCCTCAGCCCATGCCAGAGCAGTCTGCACTGTGCCAAGGCCCTTACTTCCACATCAACCAGACCCTGAAGGAGGCCTACTCTCACAGCCTACAGCACCAAGGACGGCCTCTGACATGATGCACAAGAAGTTTCTTACCTTCTGTGAAGGGGCAGTGCCGTGCAGATTTGATACTTCAACTTACGATTTGTTTTGAAAAATTGCACACAGAAAAACCTGCCTGTAGGCTTTTCAGTCTATTTGAAATAACAGGTTAACAACCAATTGTTTACTTGGCGGTTCTGCTGCACTACTGCAATTTCAAAGGGGCTTCGAAGCAATTTTTTATAGGATTCTTTTGAGGGAGGGTATCAGATCCATGTCAAGGTAATGGTGTGAGGAAATTTCATCTGTGTGTCGCATCCATAGTGTGTCCAATTTAGACTGATTTCTCAATCTGTCACCTAGAAATTCTACTTTATGTAAAAGGGTCTTTTAAAACTGCAGGATCTTCAATTTTTTTTAATTCAATAAACTAGCGAAGAGTATCTAGTTTCCATTAAAAAAAACCATTTTTTCCAAAAGACAGGAAGCTTGATTCAGGCTTGCACTGATATTAATTGCCACACCACCTCTTAGTATATAGACATCCTATGGAAAGTACTCTTCTCTGTTTTAACAGAACAATTTACTGCAGAAGTGAAGCACCTTCCCTAGTGATGGTCTCCACTCTTTGTTATACATTTGTACTTCCAGGGAGAATGTCCTTCAGACTCTTGTACAGCCAGATAACTTCTACATCACTATTCCTCCAGAGTCTGAAGCTCAGACTTTACTAGAAAATATTGCACAGTTCTGAAAGTCAAGGAATATGTGATGACTTTTTGTCCTACTTAAAGCTTGTAAGTTGTAGCAGCAGCTTATGTGATCTTACATCATTTCATCTTGTAGTGTCAATAGCTAAGGCATAGATGAATGCTGATAAAGCATAAGCTAGCTGAACTGATGTCCAAAGTAACAAACAGTGAAGTCACCCCCCCTACAGGACTAGGGGACCACATTCCATTACTGACTCTGGAATTGTATGGCTTAGAAGTGAGCAGAGGCACTGTCCAGAAAACAATACAATAGTATTTAAGGAAATGGGCATGTTCCTGTGTTATTTTGTCATACTTGAGAGCCAGGCAAGTTTGAATAACGAAGGTGAGGATGTTTCATCTTTCTCGCTGATGAGCTGTCTAAAGAGGAGAGTTCTGGGGGGCCAACTTGCCATTGGATGTAGAGGAAGTGCCTTAGAGTCCACCTGAAGCCTCTGCCTGCTCCCCTTCTGCTCCCTCTGCGCTGCAGTCCATGCCCCTCCATTTGGAAGCCACACTGCATACACAGCCCAGCTGAGATGCTTGGATGCATCTAGTAAGAGGACTTTGCTGTTTGTCAGGGTTGAAAAGGATGTGGGGAAAAGCATGAGGTTCTGTTATCTGACAACTCAAATCTTGAAAATGAAGACTATTGCAGAAGAGAGTAAGATTCACCCAGTTTCCACAGTCCGTTCCTCTAATATGGATAGAATATAAAGGCCAGTAGCGGGATGTGGAAACTAGTGCTATGGGGGAATAGTTACAGCACAGGCCATGCTTAAAGAGCATTGGGGTTTTGACAAAGAGTTTTTTATCTTTTTTTTTTCATTCTTTACTAAATCTCACCCTGATTTAAAAACCAGATGTTTGACAAGAACTTTGGATCTTAATGGGTTTGGTGGCAAAGAATATGGAAAGGACATGTTGCTAACATTTTTGTCTAACAATAAAAGAAACAACAACTGAATGCTCTAAGAAGACAAGCTGAGCTCTCAAACAGACAATTCAGAAACACCCAGGACAACTCCTTCAGGCTTAATGGATGGCACCCTACTGAAACACAATGTATGTTAACAAGAAAATGTAAAAATGGAGGAAGCAAACTCATTTCCCACTCAACTAAAAGATATGGAAGATGAAACCATCACCAGGACAAAAGGATTTTCTCCAGATTAGTACACTCACAATGCTGGGTTGGCAGTTATCCCTCTTACTCTCCTTAATGCAAGAAACCATCTTCATCCTGTTTGCACATTGTCTACAGACTTGCAGCATGGGATACATTTCTATTATAAGGCTATTTGGTAGTGTTAACAAGCACATGTTAAATCTTCTATTGATTCAAGCTAGTAAAAGCTTGTATTTCTTTATTGCACCACCATTAAAAGCAGCATTAGTGCAAAAAAAAAAAAGAAGAAAACATTTTGAAGGAATAGTTTTAAAAATTACAAAATAAAAATTGCAGCAAATGTACATATTATCATATGAATCAAAAAAGAAAAATATCTGTTGTGAGAATGGCTACAAAAATAATGATACTGAAAAGTCAACTGACATATTCTTCAAGAGGAAAAATGAGTAGATATATATGCAAAAGTCTGGACATGAAAAAATCATTTTGAAATTCATGTAACAATTTTAAACTATAATGAGCCATATGTAGATAAATTGAAATTAAAAAATGCATAGATTCTAGTGATTTTAAAAAATACTGGCTCAGTAGTAGACTCTTCAATAGTAGAAGTAGAAGTGTGTATCAATAGCTCTTAATCTAGAGTCTTGAACCTCTAGAAAGTCACTGGATAGGCTTCATCTCAAGGTATAGTGGGGCCAGGGATTCAGCTCAGGGGTGCCACACCTGCCTCGCAAGCAAAAGGTCCTGAGTTTGATCCCCCCAGTACCAAAACAAAAAAAAAAATTTGGTGTAGTACAAGGTATATGCATGAGTTTAAATTTAAAGGTATTTTCTAGATGAGACTCCCAAAGGGTTATCCATCTTTTAAAAACATGAAGGACTAATGTTGTGGATGCCCCTGGAAAGTCTCTCCAATGTCACTGTGAACAATATTCCCTCACAGTCCATATTCATTCCAGTGCCTGTCTCCTAGGGCTCAATGGTCTAGTTGCTTCTGTGACCTTGTGCAGCCTAGAGACATCAGTGATGTAAAAATATGCTGTTTGGTGAGTTTTGGTCCCCAGGGATTTTAGTCATTCATTCATTTATATATATCTACAAACTGATAAATTGCACTCTAGAACAGAGAAACTCAGGAAATTTTTAGTCCAGTGGAAAACTTTGGATATGTTCGTTATCCACAAACTTTTGGATTTTATTGGTTTTTTTTAAATATCATTCATTGGCAGTATGCATAAGAACTAATTGTTGATGTATTTTTTTACTGATGTTAACTATGAAGGATTCATGTTACTAAGACATCATTTCTGAATATAAGGAAGTGGCAGCATGTTTTTTGTTTCCAGTATTAGTAATAAGTGAAGAGTAAACATGTTATTCCTTTAAGAAAAAAAAAAATACTGGCTCAGTAATCCAAGACCCTCAACTATCTTAATCAATCTATCAACTGCAATTTTTACAAACTTCTTTTCATAATTAAAAAAAAATAAAGCAGCAGCTCTTAATCTTTATGAACAATCTATCTCTTGAATTCTATCATAGCTGATAGAAATGACTAAAAATTAGTTATATTAGAAGAAGCAACAATTTGATGCTAGCACCCAATACACATGTTTAATACAAATGATAAATAAAATAAGCCTGAATGGGTATTTTAAAACTCCCAAACTTAAATAGTAATCAGTTTAACAAATTTTCTACTCGAAAATATCTAATAAATATACAAAACTAAAAAGCATTCTAAATTAAATAAATTATGACTTTCTTTATATACCTGCCCTTGTAATCCACTTCTTGTTGTAGTAAAATTAACCTCAGTAACAATGGAAGCTGCATCTGGTGGAATAAATGGATTTGGGTTTCTTGTTGATAAGAAAAGGCGGAATTCTTCATTGTAGTCAATAATTTTGTCACCTATTTGTACCACATAACGTGGCCCTATTTTTAAAAAAACACACAATTAGCCTGAATCTTTTTAATTTCACTACATGATGTTTAAAAATAAAAGGTTCAATTACTTCTAAATATAATAGAGGCCTTTTAAAGTGGTCCAAAACACAGCAAAAGTTAGGTTACCACAGATAATATTAGACAAAATGATCTCATCAATCAGCACTTATGCAAGCAAGGATAAATGATATTCATTAATATACCCTGGGATACTAAAGCATTAAATCAATGTCTAATTATATTCAGAATAGCTTTAATATCAGCTGTGTCTCATAATCTAAACTTCTCTAAAATACTTAGAGATGATAAAAATAGAAACTCCCAATTATATACTATTCTCTATTTCTAAATACATTAGTTAAAAGGTACTTAAGATGTCGTACTTGAAGACACAAACCTATAAATAAATAACTGCAAAGATAACCATTATCAACAAAATGAAAGATAACCTATGGACTGAAAAAAAAATATTGGAAGCCATTTATCAGATATATTTAATATCCAAAATTTATTAAGAATTCTTACAACTCAATAGCAGAGAAATAGCACATTTAAAAAAAAAAAAATGGGAAAAGGACCTTAACAGACATTTCTCCAAAAAAGATATTTTAAAAATGATAACATTTTGCAATGGTCTCTACTGACCAAAACACATTATATTGTATGTCATTGAAGTATAACTAATTCTTGATAAATGGGATTTAATGAAGACAAATCTAAAACCCTGCCACACAAATGACCAAATGGACATTCCCCAAGGAGATATCCCACAGTTCATTATGGATAAATTTCTGTCTTCAGAGCCACCAAATACAAAGAGAATCAACATACAAATATTCTCTTGGTCTGTAAGCAGCAGCATATTTGAAACATGCAAATAGCTTCTTATCAGCTCAACAAATTTGATTTGAATGGTAGCTCCTGTAAGAGGCAGCTTTGGAAGTAAGCTATGCACTTGTAAATCAGCCCTTGCTTTTGGTTCCTACATCTTTCAGGCATACAAAATTAAAGATATCTATAAATAATCCCACAGATTATCAAAGCCAATCCAATGCTATAGCCATCTACTAAAAACAAGTAAAATTTCAAGCAATATATGGCATTGGGTATTTTGTACAATTAGCAGACTTCAAGGAGTGTACTTGGCTACAAAGTATGCCACTCTGAGAACAATTGAAACATGCCTGTACAAAAGAAATTCATAGGTCATAGCTACTAAACCAGCTTAAGGTGTCTCACACCAGCACTACTGACAATTTCTGTTAGAAAAAATATTTTTTTGTCAAGAGATACTACATCATTTTAAGATGTTCCTAGCATAGATCCAAAAATGTCTTTACACATTGCTAAATATCCCCAGAGGTAAAATTGCTTCTAATAGAGAATCATTGATCTATCAATCTTCAGGCCACTGGGCCACTGAAAACCAACTGGACTACCAAAGACATACCTATATGGAGAACTACCTACTAGAAATAGATACAATTAATCACAAACGTAATCTTTTTTTTTAACAAATGTAACTTTTACAGGCACCAATTCCTCAAAATGAATGTAATATTACATATTGCAACATATACCAATAAAAAGGTAGAAAAAAGTTGAGTAGAAAAACAAAACAAAAAATAATAGGTACTCTGGAAACTCCAATATTTACCTTGAGCAACCAGATCTCTTCTCAACAATGGGTAAAGTACAGGTTCTACACCATCTATCTCTTGTATAATAAGGGTTTTCCCAAAACGTACTGCCAACTCAAGAGCTGTCATAAAGTTACTATCCTATGAGAATAAAAAAGAATACATATTAATTCTTCTATCACTTTAGTATTTTCAAAGATTCTTAAAGATGATAAATAAAGATATTAATAGGAATAATCTAAATATTTTAAAATATACATGTAATTCAAATTACATTGATAACTTTTTCTAGCTGTACTTGATGATGAATTAATTAAAAAATAATCTTTAAAATGTTATAACTTAAATAGATGTATAAAAATGAAAATTTATAACTTTTTTAAGTGTGGCAAAAACAAAAACCCAAGTAAGGCCTTACTCACTACACTAATTTTTTTTTTTTTTTTTTGGTACCAGGGATCAAACTCAGGACCTTGTGTTTACAAGGTAGGCACAGTGCCACTGAGCTAAATCCCTGGCCCCACTAGTGTCATATTCTTAAGAGCAGAAGCTGTAACTACTTTACTCATTATTAAAATCCCAGGGGTTAGACCAGTATCTAGCATGAAATAAATGTTCTTATCCCTTTTTTTAATAGTTAGAAAACTGAACCTAAGAATTACATTTCTTTCCCCAGATCCCACACCAGATAAGCTATAGGACTCAGTCTGGAACTTATCCTTTTTAAGTATAGATCTAGAGTTATCTTAACTATAAAATGCTATCTTAGTTAGAATCTAAATTATAAGCACACGTACCTGTTGATTAATAACTTCCAAACGTGAGTCTTTCAAATGTGTTTTTAGCCATTCTGTAGCTTGGGAAGAAGGATCTATAAGAAATGGGCACACTCGACTCTAGTTCAAAGAAAAAAAGGAAAGGTAAAGTTTTTTACACGATTAAGTTTTCATTTAAAAGTAAATAAATTTATAAAAATTATTTTTAAAAAATACTATATGAAATTTTCTCTCTGGCTCTGGGGAACATAAATATACAACCATAAGGAGGAAACAAAGGAAGAGTTTATATAGGAACCAGAAGCCACATTAATAAATTTAGAATATGACTAGTAACTAATGCTAAGTAATTAAATTTAACCACTGTAAAGTGAGTATTTTTACTGTATAACAACCCAGAAAATGTATATTAATAATACACTAAGCAAGAGCTCAAGAGCACTGTTTCCATGCTAATGACATTTGCACCATTCTTTTTGGTTTTTAAAATACACAATCAAGTTATTTCCTAACTTTATATATATATTCTGGATGAATAAACCATAAAGGCCTTGTAAAAGATATCTGCTCATCATAAAAATACTGATGAAATAATTATCAATATAGCTATTTGTATTTTAAGACATTAAGTCTTCTAAAGCACTCCTTTATCTATTTTTATAAAAGGAGTGTCCTAAAAAAGAAAATTATACAGGTTATAGGTTAAGATGCAATCAACTAGAAACTAAATTCACTACAGAAAGTCCTGCACTAATTAAACAAGGCAAACAGGAAGTTAGAAACCAGAGAAAATGCCTTATATACATGACACTTAGCAGATAGAAGCAATTCAAGTATTTTTGTATAAAACATTAATATGTGATGAATTTATAAGTTATATAATAATCATCACTACTTAGTAAATTAGATTTAAATAATGACTGTCCTAATTTTTCTTAAATTTTCATACTTATTTGAAAAATGTATTATAATTATGTGCTACAGGGATAAAAGAGCATATGTGAAAGTCAGAATAAAATAAAAATTTAGAATTAGGGTATATCTAATAAGTACACATACTCATATGTCTTTCCAGTGCTATATTAAGAAGAAGGGGGATGGTAATAACCATCTGTGCTTTTGACAAATAGTTCTTTATCACCAACATTGCTTAGAAATGCTAGCACATGGTGATAATAAAGAGATGACTAGCTTAAAAACAGCTTCCTTACAGTTTTAAAATTTTCTATAGACAATTAACTCATTTTTGCTTGCACCCAACGTAGGCTACTCCTACCATATCTCCCCCTATGTGCATTACTGTATGACCCTTACACAGCAACTGTGTCTAGAGGTTTCACCCACTGCTCCATCAAACAAATGTATAATTCTTACCAAAATAGTGTGGCTTAGTATATAGCTTCTTAAGTGTTACATGAGCTTTCAGTGTAATTTTATGAGAGTATTCAACAGTAAACATTTCACAATTCTACTAGATTTTGCCTGTCAGAGTAATTATTTTAAAATTTTGAAGTTCTTACCCATGATTTAAAACCAATGATCTGATGCAGTTAAGAAAAAGAAAAGAATGTAATGTTTCAAAATCTTATTTTTAACAAAGAAAATGCAGAACAAATTCAAAGGGTAGTTTCAAGTTTATGTTCATATGATTTACACATTTCCAGAGAGATTCAGACAAAATTTCTAAGGTGCATTTTATCATCACGTCCCAAGATTAAATGTGGTTAAATTTTACATTTAACAAATTACAATAGATTCAAAATTGTTGAGCTTTCACTCATGCGTTCATTGAATCATTCGTTCATGCATGCATGCATTCATTCATATGTTAAATAACTACATTAACATAAAACAAGGGTTATAGAAATTATTAAGATATATTCCTTTACCCTCAAAGACTTCACATCTAATAAGGAAGCAAAAATGAAAATCCCATTATCATGGAGTACACAAGATTCTACAGAAAGATGACAGGTGAAATTAGGGCAGGCCACTAGGAAACAATTCAAGTCAAACTAAGCCAAAAAGAATAAAAGATTAGTTAGACAAGAAAGTGTCTAATTAGTTAGACAAGAAAGTGAAGGCAAAACCAACACCATGCTGGAAAGAGAAATAAAAAAGCTTGGGGTATTTAGAAAACTTCCAATAGTTTGGCATAGCTACATCAAAAACATGTGGACAAAAATGAAACATTTAAAATGGTGAAGTAATCTGAAGTCTGTTTACAAAGAGTGTTTATGCAATGTATAGGGATGTTGAAATTTTGCACAGCAGATATTGAGAAGTTAATGAAATATATTAATTGAGGTAAAATTATGATCAGATTAAGAATCAATGATCAGATTTAGAAAGATCACTCCAACAGTAAAGGAAGTGATCCTGGAATCGGGTATAATGTATTTATCAAACTACAAAATAACAAAGGCAGAAATGAAGCCACCAGCATTAGATATAGTTAAAGCAGATAAATTTTCTAGATATGTGAGTCATAGATTTAACAAGTCTAGATGAATAATAATTAACCAAATACAAAATTAAAGACAGTGAGTACCATTTCAAGATATGTATTTAAAGATATGATAGCTCCACTGGTCAGAAATGAAAGAGAAACAGGTAAGAGGGAGTAGGAGAGGAAATGAGGAAGAATTTTACAGTGGAGAGCCTCCTTGCCTGCCCTGTAGATCCTACTCAATATACTTTTGATGCGGTTATCATTCACCTACCATTATACACAAAAGATAAACAGGTGACCCATACTAACTAAACAGAATCCTGTTGGCAGACTGACATATATGCCGGGGGTGGGTGAGTGACACATCTTTAATTTCCAAACAAACTCTTACAATGATAAATGAGTCATCAATATCAATAGGCACTGTTAATAAAGGGTGGAGAGAATCTATTTCAGAATGAATCCATCTGTTAAGAGGGGGAGAGAGAGATATTCTGGTGACATCACTTGAATTCTGAAGCTAACCTCAACCTGTGGACACCTCAATTATTTCAAAGCATGAATAATTTTGGGGTTTGTTTTTTTTCTTTTTTTTGCTTTTATTTGTTCATTCATTTGTTTTTTGTTGTTGTTGCTGTTATTGGTTAAATGTGCTAAAAAGGCCACACAAAGATTCCTGACAAATGAAAGGCAAATTTAGTTGAAAGGACATGAAGCTTGAGATCCTTAGATAAAAACATCTAACAATTAGTTAGGATTATAGGTCAGGTATTCAAAAGAGTGGTCTAAAGTTAAAGATATTAAAAAGTACCTATTTTAATTTTCCCCTTGATGATGAGAAGAGACAGAATAGTTTTAAAAGAGATAATTTTTAAAATGTTTAGGATACTATAACTTTATTTCTATTATTAATATATATAAAGGGGATAAGAGCAAAAACGTTTTACAGATAAAACTAAAGCGGATCTCTTTATTAACTAAGGAGAGTTATATTAATAAGAATAAGGTTAAACGCACATGCATGCACAAACACATCCTCCTATGAGATGTAGTTTTAGAGCAAAACCTGGGGCTATCTAGCCTGTGTTTGAATCCTGGCTCTGTTATTTCACAGCTATGTAATTTTGGGTTTAACTCTTCCATAACTCAATTTCCTTATCTATAAAAGGATAATAGATGTACCTACTATTTTGGGTTGATTTGTGAGTTAAATGTTTAAATTCTTTGTCTATGTTAATCATTTAAATTATTTATCTACGTTAATTCTTAAACAGGAATACATGCACAACATATAAGTTGATTATTAGTATTATTACCTGGGAATTAAAGAAGTTTTCCCTTTATAATTTACTTCTTAGACTAACAGCAAATTAATTTGCATTTTCTTTAACATATACCAAATGGAAGAAAGGGAAAATATCTCAGAAATTTTGAGTGGTTGAAAGAAAACCAATTTAACACTGAATTGTCCATACCTAAAATATATAGGAAAGCTTTCACTGAGAGGGATAATCTCAGAAAGTTTTAGTGTACTTAATGGAGAAATTTATGAACCTTGGAATTAAAAGTACATTTTATTTATCATGTCTGCCATCTTCCCTCAGAGGAAACTTCTCAGAAGCGCAAGTATTATTTATTTAGGGATTTAATTTCACATATATCATACAATGTGTTAATGAGTAGATGTCATCAATATATGTTAAGCAATCACACTCAATTACAACAACTTCTTTTAAATCTACCCTACCTTAGAATTGAGATAGAATGTTGACCATAATGGCAAATTCACTTCAACAAAATAACTAATTGCCCTAATAAATCTTTACAAATAATTTCTATTGTGTCATATAACATGTATATCAGTATCTAAAAGAACCATGGTAATATTAAATACAAAGTAAACATAAGTGTAATATTAATTTCAAAGGTAATTTTCCATATTCATTATGCAAGAAAACTCAGACCACAAAATTATTTTCAATTAATATCAGTAAAAAATAAAAATTATTCTAATAAACACATGTTTTCTACAGGGTTACTCATAGTTTCTTATAAAAAAAAAAGAATTATTAACAGGATTTTTTTTAAATCTACAAAAAATTTCATTCTTGGATTACTGAAACAAGAAGAAAAGGTGATTAGGAAACCCTGCGGAAGGGATAATAAACTTGATAAAAAGTATATAGTTTACAATAATATGATGGATTTATTTATATAAACATGTAGAGTTCCAGGGTTTATGGTTCCAATGTAAAAAACAATGATGGAAACTGTTTAAAAAGTAAACTGAAGATCAGGCAAAATTAGATTAGCGTAAGACAAAACTATTCATTTTGTTCTCAGCAACAAATTTTCTACTAGTAAAACATCAAAGAAATGAGCCAACATTTGGCTGATTAATCCATCTAATAAAACAAAATCAATTATCCAATAATAAACTGAATTTATGATTCAGTTTATGCTACCTAAAGAAAAACATTAAACGTATATGCTTTCTTTGCAAATATGCAGTTTCAGAATAAGCAAATAATGTGTGGGCATGGAGAAAGGTTACAGAGAGGAAAGACAATAGTGACATTATGATGTATAAGTAATGAGATAGAAAAAAATATAAGAAATTCACATTTTCAAGGAGGAAATATTGTCTTTCAAGTCCTCTATCAGAAAGGAAAGTCAAATTAATGCTTAAAATCAAATTTTATTCAAAGCAATGACTTGTTTGTATACATGACTTTGAATTTGGTTTTCACATTCACTACCAATAATGTCATGATATTTTTAACTTTACAAAAACAGCCGGGTATGTGGCACACGTCTGTAATCCCAGTACTGGTGAGGCTGAGGAAGACGGGTCGCTATGAGTTTGAGGCCAGCCTGGGGCACGTAGTAGGGTTAGGACCAGCCTAAACTACATATCAAGACCCTGCCCCCCTCAAAAAAAAGAAAAAAAATACAGTATATGAAAGAATAAATGTTCTAAAATATGCCTATAGTCATCTCTAACTTATAACTCAAAATTTATGTTCACTTTGTATAATTTTTTCTTATACAATATAAAGGTTAAGAAGTTATATATTGCAGGACACATATAGCCAAATGAGCTAGGTAAATCTAAAATACTACAATTACTGTTAGAAGTTGAATTTAGAACATTTTACAATCAAAAATATCACAAAAAAAACCCACTTTAGTTATTATTTTTATGTTAACAAAATAAAATATGCATTTACTAACTGAATCATAAATTTTCATTAGTAAAATATTTTCACTTTATGTAACTATGAAGAAAATAGCTATGAAAGCCTAAGAATTTGAAGAACAAAGTTCTTGCAGCAAGCTTCAAAAGAAAACATTTCTGGGAAAATTAAATTAATTACCTGTAATATAACAAGAGCATTTTCTATGGAAAGGTCATCTGATGGAAGGCCTTCACTTTTCCAAATTAATTGCTCACTTTCAGTACAAAGAAATCTCCTCAGATCAAATTCTGAAAAGTTAAAAATATCAGTAATATTTTACTACAGTGATCTTACAGTTGATAAAGAAAAGGGAATAAACTATTTAAAAGTCCTACAACCACCCATAATTTGAAACCCATTCATCCACTTACAACACTCAAACTCCAGGGTAAAAGTTAAAAATAAAGTTCAAAGAGGCAGAAGTCAGTTAAACCTTATTTCTTCTGAGTCAGTGTTTCACAAACAGTAATTCTGTGAAAACCAAAACATTCACAAGAAATTGTAGAATTAAATCTCATTATATGAAATTATAGCAAAATTACAATGTTCAGCTGCAGTATCAAAAAAAAGTTGAGTAATCTGTTTCTTACAGTAATTTAGAAATACAAGGCTCTTACTAACAAAACAATTCCCAAAATATTTGTAAAGCTTGGCAAATCTAAAGTAGTTATAGTATTCCTGTAACTCAGAAAAATTTCTCCATTTAAATAAAGTAAAGTAACACTAGTCAAGCACGCATTTTTAGTATGCTGAAATTACAAATTCACGAATAACTAACTTTCAAGACCAGCTGACTTGGTCCATTCTTCCAAACAGGTTTTCCTCAGGCATTCAGGAGCAGCAGAAAGATATGTAATAAATGCAGCCGCTAGTTGAGCTCTTTTAGGAAGAGTTGCTAACTCCTCTGTTATCTCTGCAACCTGGAAAAAGGGAAAGGGGTATATTGTATATGGATATGTTCTACTATGGAAGAAAATGAGTCATAGAGTTTTGTCTATGAGAAAAAATATCATTCATTGGTTTAATAACCCCTTGTCTTGAAACAATGGTCAATATTGTAAAGGATCAAGATATTAGACTTTGATATGGTATTTTAAAAATATGAAATATTAATATATTTGCAGAAATAAACATTTTGTCATTAACAGTTCCTAATGATAATAGTGAAAGCAAAGCTTTCATCCCGATCACAATTAAATGTTTTGCATTTGTATCACCTTGTAAAATAAAACTAAAACACAGTGTATGATCAAAGGCACAAAACACAAGGAGACTCACTCATGAAAACTTTAGTGTTGGTAAACCATAAGATTAAGCAGAAATTGTCATACTATAGGAGTAAAAAGAGAAGTAAAGTTGATTAGAGGCAGACTGTGAGAGAGTTTCCATGCGATTCAAAGAATTTTCTGTTTTAACCTGTCTTGGGAACCACTGACAGTATAAGCAGGCAGAGTAAAGTAGTCAGCTGGGTTTTTAATTCACTTGACACATGAAGGATGGGCATATTAAAGGGTGAGATGAAAGGAAGACAAGTCAGAGAAATCCAGATGAGAAAAGGAAAAGATTAGCATCGAAGATAGAAGACAAATGTGAAGAATATTTGCAAATGGGTATAACAAAAAAGGAAGAGTCTGAGACAACACTCATGATTTTAGTTCTTGAAAACCTAGAGGAAATATAACACCAGTGAATTCTGAATTAAAGGAGATTTGGAATGAGAAAAATAAGTTCAGACCTGTCAGGTTTGTGTTCCTGAAAAATAAACTAAATGCAAACATCAAAAGTATAATTGGAACAGCACTCTAGAAATATAGCACTGGTTATCATCATGGTATAGGTGATACTAAGACTGGATGAGATAAGCCCCATTCTGTTTCAGAGAGAGGAGCTAAAAAAGGGAATACTGAAGATAAATCAACATTATTGGGTTAGCAGATAAGGATTAGGTGGGTCTCACAGAACAAGCCAAAGCAGCCCACTGCAGACAGGCAGGTCTGCCCACACACTACCCAGGTCCCCAGTCACTCAGAATACGCCGAATCAGCCCACTGCACACAGGAAGGTCTGTGCACGCCCTACCAAGGTCCTGAGTCACGTGGAAGAAACCAAATAACCCCGCTGCAGACAGGCAGCCACCTGGTTCCACACTACAAAGACACAGAGGATACCAGACCACCAGGCCAAGGTACTGAGTCCCACTGTTCCCGGCCCAGAGGTAGGGGCTTCTGAGCCACCGTCCCACTGCTCCTGGTCCAGAGGAAGGGACTTCCCCATCACCGACCCTCCTGCTGCTCCCAGCACACAGGAAAGGGCTTTTGGGGCACCTTCTGTCCCGCTGCTCCTGGCCCAGAGGGAGGGGCTTCTGAGCCAGCATCCCACTGCTCCTGGTCCAGAGGAAGGTGCTTCCGAGCCACCATCCCTCCCACTGCTCCCAGC
>NW_004624918.1:1950324-2006512 GCF_000247695.1 Heterocephalus glaber
TATACCTACAATGTACCAATAAAAGAATTTAATACAAAAAAAAAAAAAAGGATTAGGTGAAGTAATTTGACTTAAAAAGGTGGAGGGAGGAGACAAGATTAACAAATTTGAAACAGCAGAATATTTCAAGAAGAAATAAATGGACCATAGTTCTGAATCCTAAAATTACTATTCTGGTAAAGGTAAATTAAAAAAAAAATCTCTAAGGAGTACCAAATTTCCATTAGATTATCTTCATCCCTGCCCCTTCCTTCAATAACATAGGTAACTAAGAAGGAAATGAATTGGTTTCTGTCCTAAAATCTATCCATATAAAGATACACTGCTTAAAGATCTATTCACTTACTGATCACTTGTAGCTAAATCAACTGTCCAGAACCAGCTGCAAGTTAATAGGTATATGTCTCCTTTTTCAAAGAAACAAATATATTACATCATAAGGCTTCTCTGTTTTAAAGGAAGCCTCTTTATGACTTTAATCAAACAAACCTGTGCATTCCATCTCTTGTGTTCTCGATCAAGCTGATTAATTAAGACTTCCGCAGCTTTGATTGTTTCTTGTGCTTTGCCGACTTCAGCTTCAAGTTTGGCAGCTTCTGAAGTCCTGCTCTGAAATCTATAACGACATTAATATTTAATAAAAAATAAAGTAAATTTCAGACATATTTAATTAAATTATCATTGAGTAATTAAGCATACTTTTATACTTGAGTTTAATTAATAATACTAATATCTGTGTATAAAATCACTCATTAAACACAGAAATATACCAACACATAAAGTGTATCATTCTTTATCTTAAAAAGTTGAACAAGGCCTCCTTACCCTACTACATTATGTACAAATTACTCTAGCAATCAAGGCTTTGTTTTAAGACTGATCCATTCTATCTCTCTACTTTCATTCTTTTGACTACAGTCCTGCAAAAGTACATGTCAACATCTGAAAATTTTTATGTGAAAATGCTCTCTCCTTTATCTTCTGTTTCTGTATGTTTCGTTTACTAGAATATCTTCTAACCACTCTCATTCATATTTGCCCCACAGCCAAATCCCACCAAAAATATAAATAAAATTTCAAAACTTAACTCAAATATCCAGTCTATTATATATAATCACTCCTATATGCCCCATTTGCCAATCTTATATCTCTATATTTAAATTATCTTCCTTGAAAATATTTGTACAATTTTATGACTATATTTTATTAAATATATATTTATGAATATATATTTATAATGGTGATATTCTACATGATTATTCAACAAATATGTGCCTATAATATGCTCATGATTGTACCAAAAACATAGCATCTCAATTAATTCTTATAACAAAAGCTCAAAATGAGTTTTATATTTTTCATATTACAGATATGGAAAATTAGACTCAAGAGATTTTTCCACAAGGTCTCACCAATCATTAGTATAGGGGCTAAAATTCACACATAGCCATTAAATTTCATGCACTTTACAGTATATTTCATCACCTCTCTGTCCTTTTCTTTCCTATTACATGTAGCTATATAAATTAAGAATAAATAAAATTTAAAATTCCTCAGTCATAGTACACAAATTACAAGTACTCAGTAGCCATTTATAACTGTTTGCTACCTAATGGACAGCAGAGATTATATAATAATTTCACCATTTCACAAAATTCTATTGGATGATGCTGCTCTTCAGAACCAGAAAGCTACATCATTACTCAGCACAAAAATTCATACTACTTTTGTGCATGATCCTACAATAAATACTTGTTAACATAAACCAACTTTGAGATTATGACTTATATTTTAAAATGCCAAAAAATGTTAATTTTGTCAAGTTAGAATTAAAATTGATAGATCATGTTTATTTTTCAATTCCCTTAGTCTCTGCGGAAGAAAACAAGACTGCCACTCCACTCAAAATCTAGAGCCAGTTAAACCTTAATTAAGGATCATAATAAGTAACAGCACAGTGACACAGCATTATTCATCCTTGAGAATGACATGTAATGGAAAATTCCACTCAGTTATACTCAAAAGTTAATTCCAAAGATTTTTGTAAAATCCTTCCAAAATATTGATCATACGGTATGGTAGTTAAAAAGAGGAACTTTATGGAGCTAGACAAATCTAGAATCTACTGCTGGATTAGTCATTTACTAGCTGCTCAACTTCAGAGAAAATGCTTACCTTAAAAATTTCTAATACACAAAATAGAATAAGAAAGTGACCAATAAATAGAGTTGAAACATGGGTACCACACACTAATGGATTAATAAATATTTGAGAATTATCTGAATATTAAATATTACCTGCAAACATATGACACATAAAAATGTATTTATTTCCTTTATACTCATATTTATCTGATAATACCTAGAAAAAAATGATGTGATTTCTTTCATATATTTCTAACAAAAATTGTTCAGGAATAATAAAAATATTAGAGTTACAGGGTTAGGGTTCTGGTTTCTTTTGATTTGCTTTAAGCCTATAAATATTTCGCTATAGATGAAAACATGTGTGTGTGTGTATACTTAAACGTATATATGTATATACTTATAGATTAATGTTTGTAGAGAAAAAAGATACACAAAAATACACACACATATATATGAATGAAAGAGAAAAAGAGAGAATTGTTTCCTGAAATTACAGGGTAAAAAATCATAGTGCTGGTCTGGTAAATTTCTTTGTTGATACATTAATTATTCTCTCTTCCATAACACAAATATATCACCTCAAAAAAAATCTGTAGCTTATAGAAATATCTCATAAAACTGAAACAAATCTTAACATATACTACATTTAAATTACATATTCTTCAGCTTTCCAACTTTGCATAATTTAAAGGAAAATGTTCCCACATTAATAATAATTGCCCTATCAATGTATTTATCCTATACTAAATAGTAATCACAGGGACCCAAAGATATATGAAAGACTTTAATACTAATAATCTTCACAAATTATTTTTGAACTTAAGTATATTATTTGCAAGAAAAAAATTTTTCAACACTAAGCAGAAAAATAATTTAAAAGTATAGAAATTTTTCAACATCACAAAATACTCTTGGGAAGATAACAGAATAGATGGCAATAGCATCATCTAATATAAAAGAGTCTAAAATGTTAAAGTCAAAATAAAAAGAAAATGGAATGTCAAATGTAAACACTCCCAGCATTAATTCATTACATTCAATTCCTCTTGCTCAATTTTCTCACTAGTCCTTGGGAATATATGTAGCAGTAGCCTATAGCTAGAGAAAAAAGACTTTTATTCTTACTAAAAATTTCATATATATATATATAAAGTAGTACTTCCTATATTATTCTATATGCTTCCAAACTTTAGAATGATATATCACAAAAAGTAAAATAGTAATTACAACTAAGATTTTCAAAATTAATCAGTTGGAGTATGTATTTCAAATATCCAAATTACATTTCAAACTTAACTTACTTCTCTTTCAGTTCAGAAACCTTTTGACCAACAGAATTAAGAAGCTCTTCAAGTCTCCTTTTTCTGTCTTCAGTTTTCTTCAAATTCCTAAGATATAACTCAGTATTATAAAATTCATTCTACTTTAAAATATATAATCTTGCAGAAAATACATGACAATGAAAATTATCAGTAGTTGAAAAGTATAAGTTTTGCTTCAAATTTTGAGTATCAATCCTAAAACTATAAGTGCATCCTTTGACCTAACCATGATACTTCTAGGAATCCAGTTTTACAAATTTGTGCATATAGACTTCTGGATAAAAATGGCAGACTAGACATATTCACTTATAGTCTTTTCTTTCAAAAAACTCTACTAAAATAAATCAAGTAAATGAAATACGTAACAAGAACAAAAGAGAAAGTTATAGCAAAGTAAAAATTTCAATAAAATTTTGAAAAGTAGTAACTGACATATCAGAACACAAAAAGCCAAAACCTGAATGCCTGCAGTAAGAGGTACTAAAAGAGTTCCAAAATGTTCAGAAAATGTATACAAGTATCTCTGAAGGTAGCAATAAAGTCAAATACAGAGATCTGTTTATAGTTGATATTACAAAGTGTTTGATTTCAAACACCCTTTCCAACTGGAAGCAGACTTAACCCTTAGGTCAACCCAGAATGCACTAAGTGCAGCATATTCTCCACCCAACTCCATCCATCTCTACACACATCCTACACAGAAGATATGAGGATTCTTTTAAAGCAAAATGAATGATGACTGCTTCCAAAAAATATCCCAAAATATGAAGGAATTGCCATCAAATTACCAGGCCACACTTGGCCAACTACATTGAAGTTCAACAGGTAAGGAGCCTGAACCTCACACTGAGAGCTTCTAGTCAGATTTCCAACATTTTATAATTAATTCCTACCAGCCAAAAATCAGAATGTCAAGAAAGCTTACTACCTGTAAAGAAAACAAACCAAGCAAACACAGACTGAAATACAGAAGAAGTTATTAAAGCCAGGAGCAAAAGTACATTGTTTAAATCCTATAATATCCTGAGAGAGATGAAGAAGATATTTAATGCAAGAAAAAAGATGGTGTTACTTTTTGAAAAAGCAACAAAATTCAAAGAAAATAGAACTTCGAAAAACAGAACTTTAACAAAAATAGAATAGTATAATGGTAGGAAGATACAGTTGAAATTTTAAAACATAAAAGATACATGAAAAATAGATCTGCTGTGTATATTACTGGCCATTTCTGCACTGCACACTAGAAACATTTCTTCTCAAAAGGGATTCCTTTTTCTATTTTGTACAAGCTAGCAGAACCTGAAATTGTTAGAGCAGATATAAAAATATTTTAGAAGATTGGTCCAAGTATTCTAACAAAAGACTAATATGAATTTATGAAAAAAGTGAAGGCAATACTTTCATCTGCCTACCCAGAGCCATTTTCTCATTCTAGGATACTGACAAAGCCTCAGATTTGTTCCAGTGTGCAGCCCTCCCTTATCCAGTTTGGGTAGATACTGATTCACCTGATCATGATAGGTAAGAAGAAAATAAAGATAGGGGAAGTCTTGGAAAGATTTCATTGTTCTTAAAAAGATGTGCTTCCTTTAAAAAAGGCTCACAGGAAAGAAATAATCTCTTTCAACTCTGTATTATCTTGTCTGAAAAGAACTTTAGCAACTTCCTGTGTCCTAAGGGGCTGTTAACTTGCAAATAAATTGAGAACATCAAAAAATGAGGAAGAACTTATGTCCTTGATAACATCATGGTTGTACGTTATTAACCACCCTGGAAACAACCTATTTTGGGGACTTGCTGTTTATAATTTAATTGCTTAATTTTTTGAAAATTACCATCTTGAGTGGTGATTTTACTAATCAATAGCCATAAGTATCCCAAACAATAAAGAGGTACAGAAGGAAACCACCAAAGGAAAAATACAATAAATTATCCCAGAACTGACACATAAATTTCTAAGCTATATTATCAGACATGCAAGATCTCAAAATATTGTCCAGCCCTTTGTTCTTTCTTAAGAAGCTGCTGTGAAGGATGTATTCCAGGAAAACAGTTAAGAAAAAAATTAGAATTCATAATAAAAGGATGCAATACAGGAAAGAGAAAAAGGTATTCTTCAGAATAATTGTGAAGAGAAGTCTCTAGATAACAACTGCAGGCAGTAGGCCTAAGGAAGAACTAATCCAGATCAGAACAGGATGAAAGACCTAATTCACATCGGAACAGGAGGACAAAGGCTTTAGGACAAATAAAAATTATACGTCTTTATACTTAAATATATTTGAAGTTTCTTCAGAGAAATGTCAAAAACTGCACACTCAAGAACATAATCTCTTTTTTGGATTTTTTGTGTTTTGTTGTTTCTTTTGTAGTACTGGAGATTGAGTCCATATGCACTCTGTCATTGAGCTACAGTTTTTATTTTGAGACAGGTCTTGCTAAGTTGCCCAGGCTGGTTTTAAATTCTCCATTCTCCTGCCTTAGCCTCTTGAAAAGCTGGCATTGCATGCTTGAACTACCAGATGCAGCAGAAATTGGGTTTTTTTTAATTTTTACTTTCATTAGTACATGTTTGCAATATATAATGATTGACATTCATTGTGGGGAGATGTACATAAAACATTCTTATTCTTTTCTTTTTTCTCTTCCCCTCTTCTTTTTCCCCTCTCCTTCCACATTTTGGTCTACTTCTGTTTTGCTGGGAAGATCTATCTCCCTATTTTGTACTATCTATCTTTTATTTTGCTCTTTCACTTACTTGTATTTTGGGTTTATCATATAATAGAAATCATATGATATTTAAGCTTGTTTGTCTGACTTATTTGATTTAACATTATTGTCTTAAGGTACATCCATTTTCCTACAAATGATTCAAATTTATCCTTCTTTATGGTAGCGTAATACTCCATTGTGTATAAATACCACATTTTCTTTACACATTCATCTATTGATGGACCTACAGGATGCTTCCAAAATTTAGCTATTATGAATTGTATTACAAAGCTACAGTGGCAAAAACAACACTGTACTAGCAAACTTTATCTTCAAGCTTCAATAGTAAATGATTAAATCTTCCTACCTGCCCAGACACCATTTTGAAAAATATATCCTAAACATTTCTAAAACCTAATAGTGAAAATAAATATAAAAGCCTTGAATTCCAAACCTTTCATTTGGTATTTTACTATTTTTACTTAAAAAACTTTGTCTTTATCAACCTACCCTTCCAACAACATAATTATAGAAGAATAAATTGGCTCTGTCATCCACCTCCTTCGGATTCCTTTCATTTTTGCAAATGTTTAATTTTTAATTTATATCATTTAAAGTTTTAATAGTGTCAGTTATCTTTTAAGTAGAAAATATAAATACTGCAAATAATATAACAAACTCAACATATTGATAAAAAATAAATCTTAGAATTGTTTATATTTTGTAATTCACTTACGATTCTAATCCCGCCTGTTCAGTTTCCAAAGGCTGAATTCGTTCCAAGACATGGGAATACTGTACATTGGCTTTAACCCAGGCAGCCAAAGGTGCAGCTGCAGTACTGGCACGCTTTGCATTCTAAAAATTCAAAAGAAATTATCCAATATCCTGACTTAATTTCAAACAAATCCAAAGTTAAATACATTTTATTTAGGCATTTAATGGAAAACATGCTCAAATAATAAAGTTTTTGGTTCATAACTAAAAATACAGTGAACTACTATTCTAAAAGAAATATACATGAACTCTTACTTTTAGCTTAAAAATAAATCTTTTGAACCACACAGAATCTTTAACATAAAAATGTTTTACTAATATAATTATTCTATTAGTCCCATTTATCATGAATACATGTGCCATCCATAACAATGTTCAAGAATCAATTTTCTTCTATGCGTGTAATACATTTTTATTAAGAGCAACTTTGAAATCATTGTTACCAGTTTCAAAATGATGTATATAACATTCTGAATAAAGGCTCTAACAATACCAAACTCATGGAATTTAAAATTGCACACTAAAATTTGATAAAACTATCTTAACACAGATAGCTGTATATCTATTATTATATGACAAGTACGTAAGAAAAAAACTTGGAAGTTTAAAAAATGATAAACTAGGGATTTAATATTAACAGAAGATACATACTAAGATTTAAAAAATCATGTAGGATAATAAATCACCTTTTGCTACCTGGACTCTAGCTTACTTAATTCTGCAAGTGAATGTTTTCCAACTATAAAGCCTATAGGTTTTTTGGTGGCAATTTTTAGGTGATTTTTAATAACTGATAATGAATAAGCATCACATACTAAAAAGCAGAAAATTATGTAGTATAGAAAAGGAAATTATGGTATAACTGTTAAAATTTACCTTCGGGCCGCCTGCTGCACAAGCGCAAAGACCCGAGTTCGATCCCTGATACCAAAAAAAAAAAAAATTACCTTCGGATCAAAAGAACCTTTATTTTTGAAAAGAAGTTCTTCAACACTCTCTCTTATTTCCTTTGGAATATTTCGTGCATCAAAGGTTGCAATATCTTCTCTCACACCTCTTTTAGCAAGGAAACTAAAATTAAAGCATATTAATTCAAAGGAAGCCAAATAAAAGTTAATATTTCCTAAAAAAGTCAATTTAACAAAATGATGGAGGTAATACTTTAACATACTGTATTAGTTAACAAAATAATAGAGTACTAAAAATTTAACTTTCTAGCGGCTATCATTTTTTTAAAGACAAGAAAGACAACTTTAGAAAGATACAATAATCTAACCTAATAATATACTGTGAACAGACTAGAACAAGAAGTGAAATGTTAGAAGCAGTGTTATTACCCCACTCATATCCTTGTGAACTACTGGATACTCACATGGCCTAGGACATGCAAGAATACTTTCTGACTCTTTTTTAGGGTATTTTAAAGTATTTTCTCATCCTAAATCTCCTCTCCTATCACCAGATTAAAAAATATTCTTTACTATTAACCTAAATCCCAACATAGAATTTAAGATGATCACAGACCATAACACCAATATTACAAGAAACCTGAAGCTGAATGTCTGTGTGTTTGTCAATGCTCATTATTTTCTAGTTTATGTCACTCATATTATTTATGGCTTGCTCATTTCTCTCTCTCTCTCCATCTCTCTCTGCCTCATTTCCTTTCCTCCCTTTCTCCCTCTCCCTCCTTCTTTTCCTCCTCTCTGCCCTCCCTCCCTTTTTCTTCCCACCTCACCCACAAAAGCACAAGACTAAAGGGACAGTAGTGACTATATTTTCTTTAACAGTAAACCACAGTAAAATCACAGTGCTCTTACTATGAAAGGATCAAATAAATTATTAAATTGAATAAGACATTCTGAAAGATCCTAATGCATTCCTTCCCAACTCTGACACTTTGAACATTCACTTATGGAAAACAAATACATATATCTTCATATATTCATATATTACATAGAATATCTTGAAATTTCAGGGCAACATGTGTAACTATGTATTTAGATAAAGATCAATTTGAGGAATACTTATAAAACAAATATTAAAAGCTATAAAAAAAAAGGTGCATTTCTTTGCTGAAGTAACATTTCTCACAAATTCAAAAACTTGCCTTTTCATGCTCACCCAAGAGGTATCAAAAATGCCCATCAACCTTAAAACTCCTTCCAGAATGTCTCGGATTATATCAGGTGGCATACGTAGTGAGCGAATTTCTGAAAGAGATTCTGGCTTAATGTTTCCCACTGCAAGTTTAGCTTCATTAACTAAAGGCTGAAACAGAAAAAGGTCACTTTACTTTCAAACTGTATATTTTTTAAAAATCAGTAACTCTATAAATAATGTAATAGTGCCATTTTATTCAAATAACTGTAGTTACTAATATTTTGTCTTCAAATATCAAAATGCTCAAATTGAGCAAGTAAGCCTTCCTACCACTAAAACTCATCATGAAAATCTAACTTATCTTGAGACAGTTTGCTTTTTTGTTGTTGTTTTTGAGACAGGGTCTCGCTTTATAGTTCTGGCAGGCCTCAAATGCACAATATAGTCCAGGCTGGCCTTGAACTCCTGGTTATTCTCCTGCCTCAGCAGGAGTGCTAGGATTACAGGCCTGTGCCACCACACCCAGCTCAATCTGCTACTCTTGAGAGGCTCTTTATATTTTATGACTAGATGAAAATTTCAAAAAAAAAAGAAAATTTCAGTCATCTGAAGAAAAGAAAAAGCTTAACAGCTTAACAGTTTTTCTTTATTTATCTGTAACACATTTGTCTGTAACAATTAAGCAACAAGGATCACAGAAAAATAAAACTATTTTTAATTACCATAAGTTAACTAACTTCCTTTTATGGTAAATTTTCTTTCTTGTTTTCTTCTTATAAGTAATATTCTGGTTGAAACTCAGCTTTGATAGTACTATAAGAAAATAATTTGAGCTACAAATAATGTTTAAAGTTCTACATATAGCTGGCAGTCAAAGTAATAAATAGATCTTAGTATGTGTTTTTTTAAACTTACCTGTACTTCTTTTAACTCATCATCAATTTTATTTTTTCTTTCTTCAATTTTATCAACTTCTTCTGCTATCTTATGCTTCAATCTCTCAAGTTCTGTCTTTTGCTCACTAGCATCCTATAGGAATATTTAAGTGACATTTTAACAATTTTCTTTCACTTAATATTTAAAAGCATCATACCAAAAACTAAAATAACATTTTCTATTAAAATTTTTGTAATATAAATTTTGAATCTATGATGTAAGAGCTTCTAAAGTACTAGAAATCAATGATACATTTTACTCTGGGATTATATGTGTGTGCCACCATGACTGGCTAGTTTTGGTTTTCTTTCTTTCTTTTTTTTTTTGGTACTGGGGATTGAATTCTGGGCCTCGCACTTGCGAGGCAGGCGGCGGAACCACTGAGATAAATCCCTGGCCCTTTTTTGCTAATTTTTAATTTTAATGAAATCTATTCATTTTTGTTTTCTTTTCCTATTTTGATATCACACGTGATCATATTTGAGACATGTTCAAGGAAATAAAACTGACAAAATTTAATGATTCACTACATGTAAGAGATGACAAAACAGAAGTATACTATAATGTATAAATTCTGCCTTGAATAATTAACTACACTGTACTACTATAACCTGAAAGAAGAATACAAAGAAGGAAAATTATGAGTTCAGTTTTAAGGCTGTTCCAAATTGCAATGTCCATAGGACTTCCAAAACGACATGTTTAACTGAAAACTGGATACATGAATTTGAAAGTCAAAGGGTTTTGAAGCCTGGGGTAGTGAATCATACCTATAAAACCACCATTTGGGAGGCTGAGGCAAGAGGACTGTTGTGAGTTCCAGGCCAGCCTGGGCTACATAGATAAGGCCAGCCAAATTAAAAATTAAAAAAGAAGGGATTTGGTGTAAAGGAAGAAAAAGATAGATTTGGAAATAGTTACATATAGGTGATAGTATAAAGCAAGATAATGGACAAAAGCATCCTGAGAGAACATGTAAACATAAAAAAAAATACCTAAGGACAAACTTGAAATCTCCTTTGAAAACCTATAATGTAAGAAAAGTAATGGCTATGGTGAGGAAGTAGCTTAGTGGTAGCACTCTTGCATAACATGTACTAGAACCTCTCTGATTCCAAGCACCACAAAAAAAAAAAAAAATGGTAAAGACTAAAAGGGCATAGAACTAATTAAAATTTTAATGTAATAATAAAGGACTTATTTTATAAATCCTGAGAGTATTAAAAACAGGAAAATTTTACAAAGAGTGAAGGAGAGAATTTTAAGAAAAAGAAAAAAATACCAACTTTACTGGCAGAACATAAATAAAATCAGTTACAGACATATCAATTTGAAAAGTTTAAATAAGCATGTGGCCAACTTGAGGGAATTAAATTATGATTCTAAATAATGTGAAAAGACACCATGCTCTTCCACAAAAGTTCAAATATACAGCACTATCAATCTGATCCAGAATAGATGGGAAGTATTTTTTTAAATCCATATAAATTAAAAACATTATTTTACATACTGATTAAGGATAAATGCTTTTTTTTGTATTTTTGCAATTTTTTGTATTTTTGTAAACACTACCTGCATTGATACTGTGATCTCTTGAAGGGCAGCATCTGCTTCATCTTGCTTAGTTTTAAGTAATATACTTTGTTCTCCAGCTCTTCTGTTCAGTTCATCCACAAGAGCTTTAGCTTCATTTAGTTTGGATACACCAGCCTATATCAATAAAATATTGATTATTGATTACCAACATAAAAAGTAACTTTATACACACATAGTGAATGAAGCCTTATAATAAAAAAATCAAGCAAACATATAATCAGGTACATACAAACAGTAGCAAGTAGATACAAGGTTTTCTGTTGCCAATAATATTTCATTTAATGTTATACCATTTAAGATATAGTAAAAGACTCCACAGAGATCTTAAGGAAAAACAAATTTTAAAGCATCATGGTAAAAGCTAGATATTTAATATATATTTGATAGCTTAAACATTGGATTAAACACTATATTCATTCCATTGGATGGGAGAGAAAATAGAAAACAAAGAAAAACTCAGTAAAACTTTTCCAGTTTTTAGTCTTATTGAGGGAAAGACTCTCAGGTCACTCATTTATAGTGAACATGACTTGGTTTTTTCTGCCTCACTTATGCTTCTGGTGGAGTAACATTCAAAATGCCTTATCTGCTGTTTTTGGCTAGGCATGTGGTCCTGACCTGCCTATTACAGTATCCTATTACATTTCCATGATTAATCCAAGAAATGGACAGGAAAACAATTCTTTCTCTTCTGTACTGTAAGTTAGATTTTTGTCACTTAACAAATCAGAAGATTTGGAGAATCATGGTTTAAAAGGAATGTAACCAATATTTACTGAGAGCCTAATGTATTAACTGAGGTTCTTCATATACTAATTTTATCTAATATACTCACATACACAACAACCATTAACTCAATTAAGCTGAAACTCAGTAAGTTTAAATAATTTACCCAGAACACCATCAAGAATTAAATGAGGAAATTAACCTTCCCAAATTCATGTGCAGTTAGCATTTTAAAATAAATGAAAGTGAATCACAGATAAAGATAAAGATGATTATGTCAATTAAGATGGATTCTAGTTAATTATCCTAACAAAGAGAAGCTAGAACTTTGGAGAAATGCTAACACTTTCACAGGCTAGCATTCTAATATCATTGTTAAGGGCCAGGGATTTAGCTCAGTGGTGTCACTGCCTGCCTCACATGCACAAGGTCCCGAGTTCGATTCCCAATACCAAAAAAAAAAAAAAGAACCAAGAAATATAGAAAAAAACTGCTCAGAAGTTATTAAGTGAAATGACATGAATAAGAGCACTACTTCATAAAATATAACTTTAACCTCAGATATAATAACCAATTTTAAATTTATTTTAAGATATATTTTCAATTTTATAACATCTAAGATTATGCCTTTTTTTTTAATGATACAGGGTCTTGTTAAGTCACTAAATTACTCAGGCTGAACTCAAACTTGCAATCCTCCTGTCTTAGATTCCCTGAGGGCTGAGATTACAGACACGTGCCACCATGCTCAGCAATTAAGTTTTCTAATTACCTTTATAGGGATTTCTCAATTTCTAAAAATGGCTTTTATATGAAAAAAATTCTTTCTTTTTTTTTTTTGGTCCCAGGGATCGAACTCGGGTCTTTGCTCTTGCACAGCAGGCAGCAAAACCACTGAGCTAAATCCCCAGCCCTGAAAAAAAATTCTTAAGAATATAAGCTATCAAAAGCACATAAATACTACTTGGTAAAGAAAAGAGTAATTATTGAATTTTAAAAATACAAATCACTGGTATAATCTACTGGACAATAGGAGGGAAGTAGAACTGTTTACCAAAGCTTTTAATACAGTACATTATTTACTTATATTAAATATATACTACAGTTAACACAACACTATGATTTACATAGTCCTTGTTTTCAATAAACAATAAAATAATTCAAGATAAAATAATTTTGAAATTAAAAAGATAAAGATAAAATAATTCAAGGTTACAAATATTATACCTGCAAATGACTTTGTCTTTTTAATAATTCATTTTTCTTGCTGCTACTAATGGCAGAATACACCCGTAAAAAGGTCATATATCGGCTTGGTGTAGCACCATATGCTTTACAAGACTCATGGATTAATAAAAATGATTTTAGGAAGTCAGGATCAACTAGAAAACAATAGGAAACAAAAATGACATATGATGATATATTAAGAATTAGAAAAATAATCTTAAGTGTATTTCATATTAGCTATTTCTATTTCATTTATATCTTAGCTTTAAAATTCACAGGCATTCCTAAGCATCTATTCACAGCTCCTATCTTCCTTAAGAATTTGGTATTAACTAATTTAAGTGGACTCTATTCTTCCACTGTTTATATTTCTCCTGAACACTTTTATTGATTCAAGAAAGATGTTATCATAATATAAATTAACTGAGACTAAACTGTAATCAAAAAGTGAGCTAAAAAAAAGTGTTTGAATAAATAAAAGATAACACACCAAATAATACCTTCCACTCTGATTTGATACAAAGGTAAACAGAATTTCCAAAACCAAAATGTTAAGTTCACATTAGATTCACTATATCCATTATCAAACACATTACCTCTCACTGACTCAATTTCCCGCTATATCCTACTGCAATGAATGAAATCAACTTCCAATGAAATTCTCCAGCCAGAGCCCTCTGAGATATCCCTTACTCTTCCTTTGTATTTGTATGCCATAGCCATTACACAATTCAGTCCCATTTAAATTACCTTGTAATATCTTCAATCCACTCTTTCCTCTCCATTACTTTTTCTTGGATTCAGGCCTTTATCATATCTCTTAGATTCCCGCAATGAACTTTTGAAATGGTCTAATTGTCTTCAGTCTCTCCCTAAACCAATCTATTTTACAATATCTGAAGAACAAGGTGGAGCCAGAGATTGCTATTTCTAAAAAAAGATTCTGGTTACAACCCTATTAAAATCTCCCAATAACTTCAGATCACACACAAGTTAGGATCCAAACTGAGCAAAATGTGGAAGATTCTTCATTACCTGACCCTGACAATCTTTTCCTCGCCATTTAGTACTCTACCATTTATACAACCTGTTTCAGCCCTTTAGGTTATTTACATTTCCTTAAAAAAGCCTAAATTACTTCAAGCCTTTGCCAAGCTACTCATTCTGACCACAATACCTTTCCCAGATTTGCCTGGCTGGGAAATGTCTATTTCCTACATTATCTGCCAGTTAAAAATGTCACTTTTAAATCCACTTCATAAAATGGAGTACTACGCAGTCATAAAGAATGAGAAACTAGAGACATTTATAGCTAAATGGATGCATATTGAGGCCATACTCATAAGTGAAATAAATAGGACACACATGTGTAAATACCAAATAGTTTCTCTAGTGTGAGAAACTGAAAGTGTTAATAAGAATTAAAATGATTAAAATGAATAATTGATAATTTGAAATAGGAAGAAAAGGTCCAAAGGGGTAGGAGTGGTGGGAGGGGGAGGGAAAGGAAAAATTATGAGAAAAGAAAAATAATGGAAACAAAGTCTATGTAAATAGGGAAGGATGGAGGAAGTAAAGGGCACACAGGTAATAGGGAAAAAAATAAGAACCAAGGTACATTATGGACAGGTACAAGCACCCAATGATAAATAAAAATATATTGTTTACCTAAAATGTACCAATAAAAGAATTTAAGGAAAAAAAATAAAAAAATAAATCCACTTTATATAAACTTCTACTATCACTTATCATGCTATATCAGAGCTTTACATTTATACATACAATTGTTATTCATAGCATCTGTAGTATGCAGCCCTATACCCAGTATAAAACAAGGTTATAAATATTTGATGATTAGATGGTCAGATACATAAAACAATAAGCAATGCTATAAAGAAATATAAATACCACATGCAAAATTAATTGGAAGATGGAAAAAATGAGAATATTACAGTTAAGAAAATATATCTCTACTCAAAGAATATCATAAAACTTTTCTGTATTTGAAATAACTTCTATGACATATCTAAGTGATGAGCCAATATGAAAAACTTAGGCTGCTAGACAAAGACTAAATAAAATTAGGACTTTCATATCACTCAGTAAGAAAAATAATATTTTAATTTCTTAAATTCAAACTACAGGTATTCTGTCGTATTTTATATTAAAATGACATACACATTAGAAATAAATAGGGGTTCAAAATTTGGTTTGCATAAAAAATTTAAGTTTCTTATAGTTAATCATTATAACATCAGAAAATAGTAATTATTTCATAAATGAAAATCAGATAAAATCAATTTCATCAAAATACTACCGGAATTTTTTTTCTGTTCTTCTTTTCTCTTTTTATCACTATATTTTTCTTCACCATCTGTTTCACTGAATAACATTTCAGGTATCTATAAAACATAGAACATTTCTTTAAAACTCAAATCAGGGTTAGGGGTACAGCTTAGTGCAAGAGTGTCTGCCTATCATGCATGAAGACATGCATTTAATCCCCAGCATCATCCAAAAACAAAATTAAAACTCAAATCAGTATTAAAAAGTTCAACTGTATCCAATATCAAAGGTTAAAAACCTTCAACAATAACAAAAAACAGTATTAATTGCACTTTTCTTTCCAGACTAAGAAAAAAAATATTACCAACTTCCCTATCCTTCCTTTATCATATGTATTTGGCTCCCCTACTAAATAATTCCCAGTACCATATGAACATGCTATAGTCTGTCCTATGTTTAAAAAATAAAGCTATCTTTTAATTACTTTCTTCAATTACTGATCTATTTCTCTTTTCCTGTAAACAAATGTCTTCAAAAGAGTCGTTTGTTTGTTTATAGCACTGGGAACTGAATCTAGGACTTGAACTGAGTTACATCTTTAGCTGTTTTTTGAGACAGGATCTCACTAAGTCAGTAGGTTGGCCAGGCTGGGCTCAAATTCATGATCCTCCTGCCTCAGCTTCCAAGAGTGCTGCGTTACAGGCATGCACCATATGAAAAACCTAAAGTATCAATGCATAAAACAGTAAAATAAAGGACAGATTAGGTAAGAGACAAAAGTATAGACTGAAAATGGCAACGGGGATCAAAGGGTAGGCGAGACGGCTGGAGGAGGGGGTAAAGGGATCAAAAATGATTAAGATATATTACATACATGTACCAATTCCCCAAAACTATTATGTATTACAAAAATACATTAATAAAATTTTTAAATATCAAAAAGAGTTGCCCACATTCACTGTCTCAAATCTATTCTTCCCTCTCCTTTTCAGAAACTTATTGTAATATGGCTTTTTCCACTCCTAACTACAATTGCCTTATCAAAGTCACCAATAAAATCCGTGGTGATTTTCCAACAATTTCCAGTCCTCATTTGCTATTTCATATACCATATTTAATCATTCCTTTTTCCTTTGAAATGATGTCTTTCCTTGGCTTCTACAATAGCATGCTTTCTTGCTTTTCTTCACATTTCCATAGCAGCTCCTTCTCAGTCTCTCATGGTTCCTCTTCTTCACTCTTCCAACTTCTCAATGTTGAAATGCCTCAGTGTTCAGTCCTTGGATTACTAATCTCGTTTGTGTACACACACTCCCTTATACCTAGTCATTCTCATAGCTTTAAGTGGCAGCATAATCTGATAATTCTGATAAATTTTTTATGGATACCTGTTTCCAGAAGCCCAGACCCAAAATCCAAATGCCTTCTCAACTTTGTAACTTGGATGTATGACACCATATTTTACACACCTAAATATGACAGCCTCATATTTTCCTCTCATGCTCATCTTATAGCTTGCCCATCTCAGCTAATGGCCATTCCATCATTCTGGTCACAGAAGCCAAAAGATTTAGATGCATCCTTGATTCATTTTTACTTATACTTTATTACAATCTGTCACCAAATCCTGTTGTTTCACTACAAAACATATCCAGAAACCAAGCACTTCTTACTACCTCCTTCCCATTAGAGATCTATAGTTCAAACCACCATTCTTTTCTCTTAACTGGATTATTGCAATACTTTTTTTTAACTGCTTCTACCCTTATCTCCCAGTCTACTTTCAACCTGAAACCAGAGTAATCTCATTAAAATATGAGCCAAACCTTTTTTTCTCAAAAGCCTCAAGAAGTAAGCACTCAGGAAAAGTTAAACTCCTTATACAATGACTTAGGAACTCAATTCATTCTTGAGGGCTGGTTGTAACTCCAATTGGTCAATCAAAGTCTAAGGCTGCTCTACACAGCCTTCAAAGTCTCTCTGCTGTATACAGGGAGATTCTCTTAGAGAAACATTGGCCCAGGATTTCTCTATTAACTCCATACAGGAAAGGATGTTGTAATGTTCCTTCCAGAACTCTTTAAGGGTTAAATCTGTAACTGAGACTATCTGGAAGCACAAGAGGCTGGCATTTGAGTCATAACTCAAGATTTTGGTCCTAAGTTAAAGCTAAAATTCCAGTCATAACCCAAGTTGCTCATATGGCAGGCCATTCGGTCATAACTGGAGGTTCCACTGTAATGGGTTACAAAACCCTGCTTTAACTAGTCTCCTCTTATTTCTCTGACCACATCTCCTACTATTCTCATCAAACACTCTTCTCCAGGTGAAGTGGTTTCTTGTCAATCCTAAAAATCATCAGACATGCTCTTATCTCAGAATCCCCACCTAGAAAGCTTTCCCTCAGTTATCTGTGACAAGATGTAAAATCCATGAGGGCAGGATCACTGTGTTCTTTTTTTCCTCCATGCTATCTCTTCAACATACAGAATAGCAGTAGATATTACATATCCAAGTGAATGCCTCTATTTCTAAAATACTTTTATCTACTTACTGAAATCTAACTAAAATAGTCTCAACTGTAAAGCTTTGTCTGTTATCTCAAATTATACTCTTTGCTCTGAATCATAACAGCTATTAGTCTGTATTTCTATTACAAATAAAGAAATGAATGGTTTCACATATGAGTATCATTTAAGGGACAATGTTGAAAAGTATTGTTTATTCAAATAAAACAAAATAAGAGGCCTACAGTTAGTGCTGAACTCACATTTTTAAGCTTATTCTCCTCCAAACATTTAGTATAGCAATTATAATCTGAAAAAAAGGATTTCAAGATTTTAATCAGAAAAATTATTGCTATGATTTTATAATTCTTGGGTAACCTATAATAGGCTAGAAAATCAAAGGTATAACATTTTAATTATCTCTTTGATCCTTAATTCAGAATATAATGTTCAATCTAAAAGTCTATACTCAAACTATCATATAAGAATGAAAAGATAAGAGATATTTTCAAACAGGAGAGAGATGTTCAATGCCATAATTCAGATGCTGTTAAAACTAACACGAAAGAGAAGATGTGAAAATCAACTGACTCGAAATACAAAATGTGCTTTTTTTAATGATTTTCATATTTAAATGTAAACTTACTTTCTTCATACTGGTATCTGACCAACCTTCCATCCACAACACCTGGCATTTCTTATGTAAAGCTGGATTACTTTCACAGTTTATTATGAAGTTTAAGTTTGCAGAATCCATTATCAAGACAATATGCAAATTTTGCTGAATTCCTAAAAAACATAAGAAAATTATAATCATGAATAATTACAATAATAATAGAATCAGGAAATGTATATATGATTTGGTTTTATGAGATTTAATTATTCTGAAATGGAATATTAAGAGCTGGTTTTTAAAGAGAACAAACTATGAAATATATGGTATAATACTTATAAATGTATATAAGTACATAGTGGTGTGAGTTCTAAGAAAGATATCCATGAAGAATACAAGTATAGCAATGCCTTAGTGGTGTGATTATTCTATCATTTTTTAAATTTATTTCAATTTTAAATTCCTACAGTGTACATAAATGCCTTAGTAAAAGGTTATTCAGTTTAAAAAACAGTATCATCTGACACAATCTAAATAGTTCAGGAACTCTTTAAGATAGCAAATTCTAAAGTAGCACAAATTTGTCACATGAAAATAAAGGGAATGAAGTACATATTCCAAAGAACATTAACACATTTTCATCACTGCACTTTGCCAAAATTGTGCTAAGGTATTTTTATCACAGTCTAGCCTACAGAGTGTTTTTTATTTTCTAAAACTTCTAGGGGGGAAAAATGATATTTATTTTACCTAAATTAGAGTTTGTTTTAATCTAATTAATTTAATAAACTGTATGTCACTTACTATATGTGAAGTAATTGAAGACTGGTCCAAAAAAACCATCCTGTGAAGCTTGATCTTTAAGAGGCAACAGCAAGGGCTCTAATTCTTCCAGAGTATAGAGTCCAGGGACTTCACCTACATAAAAATAAATATACTAATCTAAAACACATTTATCTACACAATGCTTTTCAATTTTCATATTAAATGACCTGCTCTTCTTCAATCTTTCCTTCTAAAAATACATGAACTCGAAAGAAGAGAAAGGAAAAATTATGAGAAAAGAAAAAAATGGAAACGAAATCTATGTAAATAGGGAAGGGTGCACAGGGAATGGGGAAAAAATAAGAACCAAGATACATCATGTACAGGTACAAGCACCCGATGATAAATGTAAACATATTGTATACCTAAACTGTACCAATAAAAGAATTTTAAAAAATGAAAATACATGAACCCTACACATGACTCCAAATCTACATCTATAGGCTTCATTTAATAAAATTTAAACTGCTATGTAAGTCATTCAATAACATTCAAAATCTAGCCATCTATGCACCCTTTTTCCCCTCACTTTTTCCCATGAAGCCTTGTTTCTAGCCTCAATGAACATCTTTATGTTCCATAAATATAATAAACGATTCTCTCTTCCTGTAATGTACCCCTAATCCTCTGCCCCTTATTTTTCTCATACTGTTTATCCTTTATTTTATTTATTTATTTATTTTTTTGGTACCAGGGATCGAACTCGGGTTCTTGTGCTTGCGCAGCAGGCGGTGAAACCACTGAGCTAAATCCCCGGCCCTGTTTATCCTTTAAAACACTGCTTCACCAACTGTTGTGCCCTAATTACCTATATATAATTACCTTTAAGAAAAGCACTTTTTTATTTACTATCCAAACATAACACTATTTCACATTTACTACATTAATAATGATTTCCATCTCCTGCACAAATAGACTGAATGCACAAAAGACAAATATTTCATAACATTAAGTATTATACCTATGGAATTCTTACATAAGTATCTGGAATATAAATATCTGTTATATAAAAAAACTACTTAATAAACAAATGAACACGTACTAGAAAAGAGGGGACTTATTCCATAACCTGCTACTGTGTAACCGAAGAATGTAAAGCAAACTAAGGTTAAGGCTATAAACATTTTATAGAAGGATTAGACCATGTCTTATTTGTCACTATAAATCCTTTGTGTAAAACCTTTCACTGCATATAGCCAAAAATATTTAAAACAATAATTCTCAATAAACTACAAGATCAAGTGAAAACTTCCTATACATTCAAAGCATTACATCCATACAGGGTCATTCAAAATCTGATCACTACTTTTATTTAGATTCAACTTCCAGACACCAGATTCCTCCTTATCCCCCAAACTTATAGGTACTAAACACATGCACACATAAATATATTGTATATGGCTTTTTAAAAATTTTAGCCATACTAAGATACTTTTTGATTTGTTAAAAATACCAAAGAATGCTAGTTCTGCTTAGTTATACACTTAAACTTTAGGAAATAAGAATTTGAAATAAAAAGAGACAAAGACTTTTTGAATATTGTATCTGAAAAAAATTCTAAAGTTCAATTGTGATTGTGGTTCTGCAGTTATATTTTGATAACAAAGACAAATTTTTCTTTACAAATGTATTAAGTTAATGTCTGTTTGGGTGTTTCTACCTCTCTGTCACACACACACACACACACACAACTGTATATCTGGTCTCAGTTTACATCAGACAAAATGAACAAGATCTCCATCTAGGGATATTAAGCAATATGAAGGAAGGTGTTTCTTAAACACAAAAGTCATGGGCCAGGGACGTAGCTCAGTGGTGCCGTGCCTGCTTGGCAAGTGCAAGGTCCTGAGTTTGATCCTAGTACCAGGAGAAAAGAAAAGTCGTATTCTATAAATCAGCCACAAATATTCTACGTCTGCTCAAGTACTACCTCTTTCACTAAGTCATTAGCTCTCAAGTCAAACAGAAATTGATCTACCTACCACATGTCTGACTCCAGATTTGGTCTGTATTTCTCATTCTTTTCTATTACATACATAAAACATTATAAATTAAATGCAAATGTTTTCTTTAACCAAAGCTGTTACACTGTGGGGAAAAGACTGTTTTTACCTCAGAGGCTAGCATGATACAAAACAAGCATTTATTAAAAACTCCTCATGAGGAATGTAATCATTACATGCTACAAACATGTAGCAATTTTTTAAAAATTATAAGGAAGAAAAAAATGTGAAAGAAAACTGACTTAAAAAAACCTTCATATAACTTTGTCCTTGAGTCCTTAAAATGGAACAATCCATTTGAAACTAATTTTTAACAAGGTTTATCATATACTTATATAACAAAATATTCTTGGCTCAAGTTTAAACATAAGCTACCTCATATCAATTTTACCACAGTGATCACTCATTATAAAAAGATGGTAACAAACTTCAAAAATACTTCAGAAAAAAAATAAAGATGGGCTTTGCAAGTATCTTCCTCAGGAAAACACCAAAAAGTTCAGGTATCATAAACAACAGAACAATACCACAGTTTGCTGAGGACCAAGCCATAGCAGAAGAGAAAGTAAAGCCCAAGAGCTGCTCAAGAATCAGGTAATGGATCTGGGCCTGGTGGCACATCTCTGTTATCCAAGAACTCTTGGAGGCTGAGGTAGGCTGGCGAGACAAGTTTGAGCCCAGCCAGGACAACTTAGTGACTTAGTCAGACCCTGTTTCAAAGTAAAAAATAAAAGAAGGCCAGGGATATAATTCAGTGCAAAGGCCCTGTATCAACTAGGGTGCTTAATGATCAAATACAACCCCTTCTCCACACTCCAGAGTCTGGCTTACTGACCTTTGGTTGGTAAAAAAAAAATCATTTTTAGTTTACTTTAATTCTCCATGAAATTTCAATGTGCAATTAGGGGTAAGAAATGATGGAGAGGGATGGGGATTTAGCTCAGTGGTGCCAACACCTGCCTCGCAAGTGCAAGGTCCTGAATTCGATCCCCAGTACCAAAAAAAAAAGAAATGATGGAGAATAAAAATGGATGTAGTTCTTATTATTTTAGCTTGGAAGCAATATAATAAAAATCTTGAGAAAATAAAGCAGTAATTATTTCTACAACCCAGTTCCACATACATACATAGAAAGTCCACTTGTTCCTAAATTTCTAGAAAGTATTTTATTTAATATAGTCCCCATTCAAATGACATTTTTCCATTATATAGACGTGTATTTATAGTTCCTTTTTTCTTAAAAATAATTTCAATTTCTTATTTTAAAAGTAGGATTATTTTAGTAAGTAGTAGCTTTATTCAAATCAAATAAAGAAATAAAGAAGTGCATTATTTCAGGTTCAGGATGCATATGTTTCAGATATACATGAAATCTGGGCACCAGCATGTAGAATTCTATGACATTCATATAGGTGACATATATCTGCATTTATATATCCATACTAAGGCCATACCATAATCATTTAATAATTTCATTAATGACAGATTTTATCCAATTTTTTGTGATTACAAATTATGCCAAATTATTCTGTACATATTAGTTATTTTATTTCTATGGGTTAAATTCCTACAGATAATTGAATGTTACCCAAAAACTCTAGGAGGCTGAGGTAGGCAGGTGAGGTTGAACATATAATAGCCTGCTAAAAATATCTGAGAACACGAATTTTTCTGTACATTTACCAATATTCAGTACTATCAATAAAATGCAAACAATTCCTAAATTACTAGTTTTATAAAAATGGAGTTTCTCAATTCTCCAGCTGTGAGTATGTTAATTCTCTATCACCTTACTAATAACTGTGCCAAACATTATCCAAAATGAGGTAAATTTTATACAACCTAACTTGAATAAATTTATATTATTACTTTTATTTTCTTTGAATGGAAACCATTCACTTGCCTGAAGACAAAAGGCTATTGATCATCTCCAAAAATGTAGGATGTACAAACTGGTAATCCTCAAGAAGTAAAACTACCTGTTGTGCTTCAATTCCTGCAAGATGAAGCACCTGCAAAATAAAACAACATTTTCAGTGCTTTTCATGTATTTCTGATATTGTAGAAAATTACCATTTTCGGCTGGGGATTTAGCTCAGTGGCACCACACCTGCCTCGCAAGCGCAAGATCCTGAGTTTGATCCCCAGTACCAAAAAGAAAAAAGAAAATTACCATTCTCTATGTAAAGGATGTCATTATGATGTATTTATTTATATTTGAATAATTAAAATTAAATCAAATTTTGTCATAGTTTGGATAGTAAATCAAACCCCTTAATAAATATTAGTTGCAAGAAATTTTAGTTAATTTAAAGACATTAAAACAAAAAATAAAAGATCATTTTTACAGATATTCACATATAAGTATTTCCTATGTAAATTCTATCCTCTTGTTTATTGTTTATATCCATAGAATATCCCATAACTGGGGCACCTCAGACCCAGAAATCCTAAAAATAATCTCTTTCCTATAAAACATGATTTTGCAATAACCATGGGACAGGTAATCATCAAAATTAATTATGTTGTCTATCAGACATAAAAGTCTTAAAAAGCAATTAAATTAATAATGTAATTTAAAGTCAAAGCCAAAGACTGAGCAACTCACATGTTTGAGATCATTTTTGAACTGCTTCAGTTCATATCCTCTGGAAATCTTTGGAGAAAACAGCACTGCTCCATGCATATGGCTGACTAAGGAAGTAATGATCCGACGACCTACACCACTGCGTCCTGCTAACAGCAATGAACCTCCAGGGAAACTCAGCACTCTGTCTATCCTAGACATATACTCCAAGACTTCTTGAAAAAGTAAAATATCTAAATTTTGGTTATCTCTTCCATAATGAATAAGACCCTTTTAAAAGATAACAAATAATATTTTACAATTAATGTAACCACTAATTATATAATTAAAATGTTACTTAGCTAAATTAAAATATATTTTGATACATTTAAGAAAAAAGGGTGAAGTGACAAAATGTCATACTCAATATTTTACTTATCTAATAATCTAGCTTATAAGCACTCTCTAAGGAAATACTTGTACAATGTCAAACAAGTTCAAGTGTCCACAAAAAATCAGTTGCCTTGGACATTAATATACTGGCAAAAAGTAGCAGGAAATAGTACTTAATTCAAAAAATTTAAAAGCTCTCCAATTTTATCAGTTATTACAAATTAGTAAGCATAGACTATAAAACAATCTCAAAACTCTAGAAACTCAGTGTCTAAGAAATATTTTGTGAACTCCTGTTCGTTTGCACTGCTTGGGAATGACTCAAAATCCCATACATGCATCATGCACTAGCAGGGACAGTGTGATAAAATGCAAGAAGAGAGAAAAGACAATTAGTCTTCACAGTTAACAATGTTTCAAGATCCCCAAACTGCAATACCCATTTCTGGCTTTTCAACCCATTTACCGCCAGAACATAAAAAAAAAAAAACAAAAAAAAAACCCTTTCTGACACAAAATGCATACTAACTTTCTTTGTAGTTACTGTAAACCAATCATAAGAATACTGTTTCTTCTTTATTACAACAAAACTGAAAGCAAACAAACAAGAGAGAAAGAAAAAAAAGCAAAGAGAAATTTTCTCTCTCTCTAGGGCAGTGATACTCCAAGTTTCCATGGCCCAGGAAGATCAACAATGTCTGGGAGCCTGTTAGTATTGTAGACTCTCTAAGCGCTGCCTAGTGAGGCTGACTATCTCCAGATGGAAACCAGGAATTTATACATTTTCTACTTCTCTAAGTGAATCTGATGCTTACTGAAGTTGAATAATCACTGCTGTAGGATGATTTCCTTGTGAATAGTAGGCTTCATTAATATTTTCAACAAGTATCTTCTAAAATGTATCTTGGCAATTTTATACATACCTATATGAGTACATGTGCTTCTAGTTATGTCTGCCACAATGGACTCAATGCCAAAAGAACAGAAGTAGCTTTGTCTATCCTATAATCATTCCTCTCTATGCCCACAAAACATTTCCAATATATTTTAAATAACTACAATCATAACCAAATCTTAACTCAAATTCATGACTCATATTATACCTTTTTAATAACATCCTTGAGATCTGCAGAGTTTAGCTTCCCAAGTGGTTTTCCATGTGGAGGTAATAGTTGTCCTAGACCTGGCCTTGCACCTACGTTATGTCGGGCTCCCCAGGTAACATAGAAACTATCTGTAGAAATGAAAGATGTTTTGTCTTACAGGCATTCTTAATAATGGAAGAATCAGTAAGTTCATTGCTTAAAAAATAATTTTTAATCAGTCCAAATAAGATTATCCTCAGAAAAAGGGGAAATTACATTAAAGCCATACACATCATCATTGAAAAGATCAGTAAAGTTAGTTAAGACATAAAGACATCAAACTCTGCCAGAGAACTACTCATTCTCCTCAGATGAAATGGCTTCCTAACACTCCCCTACTAATCCCTCTGTCTACTGTCAGTGTGCCCCATTTTTCTTCTCCAGAATCTCTCAAAGAGATGTGTAAAATAAAAGTAGCTTATATAAAATTGGCATATAAAACAAACTCCCTTGAGAAAGAACATTTATTGATACCTTCAAGGACCCTAACTTCTAAAATAAAAGAAAAAATTTAATTACAAAACAAAAGCTATCCAAACTTCCTTTGAATTTATTTATAGCAGTATTTGTCTAACCATGCAAGGAAAATCTACTCACCATTCTATTAAATCTTTTCCTTCCCAACCATTCTGGAGGCTGTTCCATCAAGTGTTCTCCTTGTTGCATGCTCAGTTCTACTATCTCCTAAAATAACCACTTACTTCCCTAAACCCAAGCTACTTCATGTTGCTCTCCTTTCCTTCACTGCCACATTACTCACATAGACTACTTCAGTAGCCTCCTATTTGGCACTCCTCCTGTAAGGCTCTGCCCCTCAAGTACATCCTCACTGCTACTGAAGCAACACATACCAAAAAGACCTAATTGCACCAAGACCTAATTGCACCATATGAGTCCAATAGTACACATAATTTCTCACTCTCTAAAAAAAAATACACACACACACACACACATACATACATACATACATACATACATACAAACATTCAGGCTTTCAATAAAGGATTTCTAGTCTAGCTCTAGTGAATTCTTAAATCTCCTGTCTCCCTCTATCCTGTACACTAGCTTTCTAAAATCTCCACTCTTTTTCATATTCTTTATGCCTTGTCTGGAATATCCTTCTCCTACCCATCCTTAATATATTCATCTTTTAAAACACAGCATGAACACTTATAGTTGCTAAAAAATATTAAAAATTTAAATTTAAATCTAACAAAGCATATACAGGACTTGTATGCTGATAATTTCACAGCATTGATAAGAAAAAAGCAAAGAGCTAAGTAAATGGAGAAATACATCATGTTCATGAATTGGAAGATTCTACATAGTAAAATTATCCATCCTAACTATACCAAAATAAAAATTTAATGCAATACCTATTAAAATCTCAGAAACATATTTATAGATATTGATAATATTCTAAAATTTACATGAAAAGGAAAAAGAACTGAACAAGCTAAAAGAATTTTGAGGAAAAAGTATAAAGTAGGAGGAATCAGTCTACCCAATTCCAAGATTTACTATTTGGTAGCTACAGCAGTCAAGACAGTGTGGTTATTGGGGAAAAGACAGACATACACATCAGTAAAATACAAAACCCAGGAACAGACTAATAATTTTTGACACAGGTAGAAAAGCAATTCAGGCAGAAAGACATTTCAATAAATGATGGTAGACCAAGTGGGCATCCATACGTTTAAAAAAAAAAAACTTGACACAAATCTCACTCCTTTTACAGAAATTAACTGAAATGGACCACTGCTTCAAGTCTGAAACATAAATCTATAGGAAGAAAACACAAAAAAAAATCTTCAGGATCTAGGACTAGTCATAAAAAAAATTAAACTTGACAACAAGATATCCTTAAAAGGAAAAATTGACAGGTTAGACTTAACAAAATTAAAACATTTTTATCTGTAAGAGATTCTAAGAGGATACAGAGACAAGTTAAAGAGTGGAGGAATATATTTACAAACCACATATCTAACAGAAGACTACTATCAAGAATATATAAATATCTTTAAAACTCTTTAGTAAAAACAAAACAATCTAGTTAGAAATTGGGCAAATAATATGAAGATATATTTCAGCAATAGGATACACAGATGGCAAATAAGCACATGAAAAAATGTCCTATTTCACTAGCCTCTAATGAAATGTACATTAAAATCACAAAACATATCAATACACAGTTATCAGAATGGCTGAAATAAAAAAATAGTGAGAACACTATAGCTAGGACATGGAGCAAGTGGGTCACTCATCCACTGCCAACAGAAATGAAAAATGGTGCAGCCAACTCTAGAAAACACCTTAGCAATTATTTTAAAAAGCATCAAATTACTGCACAATCTCACAATTGCAATCCTGAAGATTTCTCCCAGAGAAACAAAAATTTATGTTCACATACACCTGAACATGAAATGTTTATAACTGCTTTACTCTTTGTAGGCAAAAACTGAAACATCAAGATGTCCTTCAATAGATGAATGGTTAATGAAATGGTGGGACATTCACAGAATTAAAAAGCTACTCATCAATAATATGGAACAAATTGTTGAAACATACAACTACACTGTATGTAATTCCAGAGAATTTTGTTAAGTGAAAATAACATTTTTCAACTCACAAAATTTAAAGAAATAATGAGTAGACTAGTGGCTTCTAATGGATGAGAGAGAAGTGGGTGGGACTCTAAAAGGTCAACATGGTATTCCTTGTAGTGATATAAATGTTCTGTATCTTAACTATGCCAGTGTTAATATCTTGCTTGTATGTTTTACTATAATTTGGTCAGATGTTACCACTGGAAAGAGACTCAGGTCAAAGTTATGCATGTTCTCCCGTACTAATTATTACTATTGCATTTGAAAATAATTAATCTCTACCTCTTCTATGACCATAAAATTTAGCCTTTATCACAAGCATATTCAGAAAAGCTAATTAAAAAATTTCATGCTTTACTATAACTACCAGGTTAATCATCTATTTCCACTGACCTTCATACCATTTAAACGTACTAGTAGTAGTTCCAAAATTTCATATCTGTCTGTGCCATTAGATTACAAGCTTTTAGAGGATAAAAAAGTATGAGGTATGATAAAAAGATATGGCGAATGTTCAAATTTTAAAAAGTTTTTACAGTAAAAGACATATTGCCATTAATCTTCCACACATACACTTACCCCATTTTCCTTGCTACTTTCTGAACGTTCTGAAGCAGTTCTAGAAGTTCTCTAGTGAATATCTTTAGTTGCACTATCATGGCTCCCTCCATGTCTTAAATTGATTCAAAATGTTTACCTTTCATGTTCATTTTGACTTTGGGGAAGAGCCAAAAGTTGCACAGTGCCAGATTTGGTGAATAAGGTGAATGAAGACACATTATAACATTCTCATGAGCCTGCAAACTTTCCATTGGATGGTATACAGGAGAAGCATTACCACATTTTTTCACCACACGTCATAAAGAAGATTTCCAGAACTGCTTCAGAAAGTACCAAGAAGATTGGGATAAGTGTGTTCAAAGAGAGGGGGAGCATTTACAGGGGGATTAATGGCTACATAACTTTCATTGTAATAAATTTTTCAATTTAAATATTCATCATATATTTTGAACACTCCATGTATAATTATTTATAAGTCTTACATAAGGGGACTCTGAAAGACACTACCCTCCAGGGTTGGGGATGTAGGTCAGTGGTATATTGGTCGCCTACCATGACCAAGACCCCTGAGTCTGATTTTAAGAACTACAAAAAAAAAGTGGGGAGAGAGAAGATGCCAAACTCCAGAGAATTCAAGAGCCAAATTACATGTCTATACTATCAATTTCAACTCATGAAAGGACCTGCCAACTGCTTTTCAAGAAGAGATCATACTGATGCAAGTTTCAGACAGAGGAAAAATGGCACCATTTAAGAAACAAAGCCTTTCCACACAAGCTGTGAAAACTATCCAGTGATGGCAAACTTTTTAGAGACAAGCGCCCAAACCATTTATTTAAGCAACCCAAAACCCATTTATTTTTGACAAAGTGTCAACAATACTTCAATTAAACCTGAGCACTGAGGTTTCAGTTTAGGACAAAAAAAAAAACAACTCACACATTAAGATCTTTTGCCATAGGTTCACCACCACTGCAGGCTACAATGATACAAAGCCTCACTCAAAATCAAACCAAATCTCAACCATTTTCAGGGTTCTCTCAATATTTCATCCTGCCTTACATTCTCTTAAACTCATTTCCTAATTCCAAATCTCACTCAGGCAAGACCTAGAAAATGTCTCTTGTCAATCTTAACATCCTTCTAACCCTCAATTTTCAATATTTTCCTTGGCTTTTATACTTTTGGCCCTGGAACCAGTATTCCATCTAGACATACACAATATGTAGAATACATTACAGGAAATATTTTTGAACCCTAGCCTTATATTCTGAAAGAATAAATACATTTTGTAGGCTGAAAATTTTATTAGGAAATAATTCTTTATTGTTCTTTTCTTTTATCAAAGGCCCTCTCACCATGATGATTTTCTATTAAATGCATTACCCCCACAGCAGTTTTCAAAATGCAAATTGGTTGTTAAGCAGAAATGACTCCAAATGTGACAAAGCTGCTTTGTGAGTGAACACATGGCAAGTTATACTTTATTTATGCAACAATGGATGAAGCTGTTAGCAAAAATATGTACGAAGTTCTATACTTAATTACATTATGGGTAGTGATGAATAAAAGAATGGCCATTAGTGTTAACAAAGTCATTATAATGAAATAAGGATTTTCTCAATGATTCTTAAATTTCATATATACATAGATGTTTTTAAAAATTAGTAAAAATCCTTTAGGAAAAATCAATTTTGCATTGCAAATATAAAAGAGTATGTCCCAAGCTCTTTTTTTCCAAGAAAACAATTATTGTCATTTCACTTTGGAGTACAATTACACAAATCTAGCAAAAAATGACTAGAGAGCCCCCTTTATGGAAAAATTAACATTAAATTTTTCAATTTTATTTGTTTAGAAATACGTAGTCATGTTACAGATAAGAAAAATGTTCAAGCCCCTTCTCCATTGTTGGTGGGAATGCAGACTGATGCAAGCACTATAGAAATCAGTACGGACATACCTCAAAGAACTAGGGCTAGAGGTCCCATTTGACTGAGCTATTCCCCTGCTGGGTATCTTCCCAAAAGAATTAAAAGAATCATACCACAGCGATATATGTGCACCTATGTTTATAGCAGCACAGTTTATAATAGCTAAAGTTTAGAAACAGCCCAAGTGCCCATCAACTGGAAACCGGATAAAGAAAATGTGTTCTTTTTTTATAAAATGGAGTACTACTCCGCCATAAAGAACAAGAAACTAGAGACATTTATAGCTAAATGGATGCATATTGAGGCCATACTCCAAATGTGTAAATACTGAATAGTTTCTCTAGTGTGAGAAACTGAAAGTGTAAATAAGGATGAAAATGATTAAAATGAATAATTGATAATTTGAAAGAGGAAAAGGTAAAAGGGTGTGGGGGTGGTGGGAGGGGAAGGGGAAAGGGAAGAAGGGAAAGGAAAAATTATGAGAAAAGAAAAAAAATGGAAACAAAGTCTATGTAAACAGGGAAGGGTGGAGGAGGTGAAGGGCACATAGGTAATAGGAGAAAAAATAAGAACCAAGATACATCATGTTCAGATACAAACACCCAGTGATAAATGTAAACGTATTATATACCTAAAATGTACCAATAAATATATAAATAAAAAAAAAGAAAAATGTTCAAGTTCTCATAACAAGTATTTATTTATATAAACTCTACTATATTACCTGCCATATTCTCCAATACATCTGAGCTCCAATCTCCTTGAAACACTGACGTTAACATATTGTCAAACAAATGAAGTTCCTTTGCACCAACAATTTTGTCACGAAATAAGCGCCGTGCTTCATATGCAACAATTTCTAATACATAATCTAATGGATGATTTGAGGAGCCTAAAAAGGGCAAAGTTTTCTTTAATTGTAATAAAATTCAAATAATTTTAAAATGGTTTAACATAATTGTAAAAAAAGAAACATAATTGTAAAATAAATAAAGTGTGAGAATCTACATACCATAATTTTGGCATCAGATAAATAGAAGAAAAGAGAAAAGGTAAAAATTTATTTTGTTACTAAACTAGTATGTTTTGTAATTACTTAAAGGCTACATTAAATACTATCATTCTTAGTTGTTCAATAAAAATATCAATTCTAGAAACCATATTAAACATGTTTGTTTACAATGAATGATTTCAATTTTTTCTAAAATCAAGTTTTAATAGGGATAATAAACAGTTTACACAAAGAAATATAATATCATTTAATGTTGAAATGTACTGACATTTAAATTTAATATTATCAAAATTTTAAAAATTACAATACTCATTTAAGATATCTATTACAAATACATGTACAGCATAAATACATTCACACATACACACAAACACAATGGTAAAACTTACCTCCTTCTAAATCATATCTGAATAAGCCAAGAACCCATTGTGTAAGAATGCAAGGAGTAAATACATAGTGACTATATTCATCAACTGTAAATTTGGCCCGCACCTATAAAAGAAAATACAATAAACAATCTATCTACTTTCTTAAATATGTAATCATGCTATAAATTTTTCAATCACCTTAAACTCATAGGAATGATAAACTTTTTTTTTTTTTGGTTTTTTTGAGACACGGTTTTGCTATGTATTACAGGCTGGCCTTAAACTCACAAGGATCCTGCCTCAGCCTCCCAAGTACTAGGACTACAGATGTGTACCACCATACCTGCCCAGGAATGATAATCTCTACTGGTTGGTGGGACTTGACTTTAATAGAATTGATTTTTTAAGTTATCCTATATATTCTGTCTTATGTACTTTAAACAGTATTCTAAGAGGGTTCATGGATTTCAACATACTGCCAAAGGTTGTCCATGGCAGGAAAAAAAAAAGAAAAGCTTAACTAGCCTTGCTAAAGAAATTTCAGAAAGCTAATCAAAGCTTTATAAAATGATGGTTGCAATTCCAAGGCAATCATGGACCCATTCACTAATATTCAAGATAATATTCACTAATATTCAAGAAGTCTCTGAACAAATCAAAGTGCCTATCCTCAAAAAGGTCTCTCCTTCAGCTGTATGGATACAGCCACTACTCTTCTGATTGCGATCATTTAACATGTGAATTCATGTCAACTCTCACTTCTACATATACATATATAAATACACCCATATATAAATATATATATGCATATATACATATACATATATATTTAAATGTATTGGTACTTTTAGGTATACATTATGATCACATTCATCACTGGGTATTTGTACCCATACATGAAAGAGTAACATCTTGCTTTCTATCTTTCTTGTACTGATACTATAAAAAGCATCTTCTATAAACACTTTCCTAACTTACACATGCTGTTCCCTTTACCTAGAAAGATCTTTCATCTCCCATCACTGTGTAAATTTCTATTCATTTTCCAAACCTCAGATGAAATTTTACTTCCTTAACTTTCTGTACAAAATAACAATATTTACTCACTCTCTCCGCTGTGCTCTTTGTAACTTGAATGTGTTACTACTACATTTATCACACTGTATTTATAATTTGTTTTCATAATTCAGTACTTCATTAGACAGAACTTTCAGAGAAGGGGAATTCATTCATCTTTGTATCCCTAGGACTATCATGGTCAAGAAAAAGTACTTAATAAATGTCTTCTGCATCCTCCATGCCTACTTTGAAGTATTCTTTCCTACTTTATCAAGGAATAATTCTTTAAATATTTCTTGTCAGATAGCAGAAAACAAATAAGCATCAAATGTCACTCTCAAGTTTGAAGCCTGGCAAAAAAAACTGACAGAAATCAGAAGTTCTGATTTTGGAAAGAAGATAAACCCCATTCTGAATATGTTAAATATGAGCTGACAACAGAATAACCACCCAATTCATTCATCCAACAAATATTTAGTAGTGTTTAACAGAAACTGTGCTTGGAATTCAATCATATATAAAATATAGATAGAACCTGCCCTGAAAAAACTCACTCTCCAGGAGGAACGTTTAATAAACAATAGGAAAATAAAGTCTGGTCATTACTAAATCCTGTCCTTTGACAATGATACCAATAGAAATAAAAACTACAATACAAATGCACACACAAACACACACACACACACATTTTATATATATATATATATATATATATATATATATACATACACACACACACACACACATATACCTGTTCATATACTTGTACCATAGATCCCGCTAAGATGTAAATTTTTGATGAGGAGCACCAAATAGAATGATTCTTCAGATTTTTATGTAGAACTGCTTCCAAATATGCTGCATAAATTGTTTGTAATTGCTCTCTTTCTGGATAACTAAATAGGGACAGATAAGGAAAAAAAGAAGCTGAAATCAATATTCTAAATTACTATGTTAATGTTAAGTTACAGAAGGGGTCAAGTTGTGCTGTTCTGAGACCTAGGGGCTAGGTCTAGGCTCACAGTCCCTGTTCTCACTTCAACCAAATTAAATCCCTAAGTGTCTACTGTCAAATGTTGGAAGTGCTAGAGAGGAGTCCAATAAAATTATTAAAAACCTAATTGTTTCAAAAAACACCAATCTTTAGAAAGAAACACAAGGAAATTTTTACTTAAGAAAATGCATTTTGAGTTAACTACAGCCTATTCATTAGTATAGCCTATACGTTAGTAATCTAACTCAGAACTATAAACTAGAGATATTTATAGATAAATGGATGCATATTGAAGCCATACTCTTAAGTGAAATAAATAGGACACACATGTGCAAATACCGAATAGTTTCTCTAGTGTGAGAAACTGAAAATGTAAATAAGGATTAAAATGATTAAAACGAATAATTCATAATTTGAAATAAGAAAAGGTCTAACAGTGTAGGGGTGGTGGGAAGGAAAGGGGAAAGGAAAGAAGGGAAAGGAAAAATTATGAGAAAAGAAAAAAATGGAAACGAAATTTATGTAAATAGGGAAGGGTGGAGGGGGTGAAGGGCACACAGGTAATGCGGGGAAAATAAGAACTAAGATACATCATGTACAGGTACAAGCACCCAATGATAAATGTAAATGTATTGTATACCTAAAATGTACCAATAAAAAAAGTAATGTTCAAAAGAAAAAAAAAAAGTAGCACTAACACAACAAATAAAATTAATTTGTTTCTACTAAACCAAAATGTATTTCATGCAGCTTAAATGGTGGCAATGACACTTCAGTGAAAAAATCATTAATTAATGAGATGCAATTAGCATGAAAACACAAACATAAAATTTAGCATAAAAGTACAAAGGCAAGGTTTAGCATAAAAACACAAAGGCAAAGTTTAATAAAGCAAAAATATAAGAGAAAATAATGCCATAACTAGAAAATTCAGGCATCCCTGCACCAACTGTGGACCAGAGATGGCTAGATGTATCAGCACTGATCCATCAAACATTAAAATGATCTAATTCTATCTTATTTGAATTTAAATTCTCTTTTTAATTAGCTTCATAAAATTTGATAATGCTTTTTGTTTTATGAAACATTTAAAACTTCTAAATCTACAATTGATTGTTTTTATACACTCAAAGAAAGCAAAAATCAGTATGAACACTAGCATGTTCATTGTACCACTATTCACAACAGCCAAAAAATGGAAAACAACCTACATGTTCATCAACCAAAGAATAGAAAGAAAAAAAATATGATACATATACACAACGGGATTACTACCAGTCACCCATGAAAGAGAATGAAGTCCTGTCATTTGCAACATGGAAGAAACCAGAGATCATTATGTTAAGTGAAATAAATCAGGCACTGAAAGACAAATACTGCAATCTCTCTCATATGTGGAAATAAAAATGTTGACGTTGAGAGTAGGATGGTAGTTACCAGAAGCTGAGGAGATGAGATAAGAGAGAGGGATTGGGAAATATCAATCAATGGATATTAGGTTCAGGTAGACAGCAGCAAAAAGTTCTGGTGTGCTACTGCATACTCAGGTGACTATTCATAACAGTAATGTACAGTACATTTCAGAAAGCTAGAATAAAGGATTTTCCAAGTTTTTATCATAAAGAAATGATAAATTTGGACCAGGGATTTAGCTCAGTGGTTCTGGAGCCTGCCTCGCAAGTGCAAGGTTCCGAGTTCGATCCCCGATACCAAAAAACAAAAAAAAATAGAAATGATAAATTTTTCATGAGACAGACATGTTTAACCTGATTTAAACATTATACAATGTAAATATGTATTAAAACATTACATGGTACATCATTAATATATGCAATTTACTTTTATGAATCAATTATAAAATTTAAATTTAAAAAAATTAAAATTCCTCATTTTAATTCCTGATATTACTATTTTAAAACAAAAACTGTATAAAACACTTATGTTCTATTTTCTTATATATTTCCAATTAAAGCCTTTATCATCCTAAATTATTGCCTATTTTGGGAAGGATAAGAAAAATGTATCAGATCTTAAGTGACCATTTTTTTTTCTTTTTGAGGCTCTTGCTATGTAGTTCAAGTTGGCCTTGAACTCATCATGTTGCCCAGGTTGACCTCAAACTTATAGAGATCCTCCTGCTTTGGCCTCCCAAATGCTGAGATTACAAGGCATACGCCACCACACCTGGTCAGTTTAACCATTTATATATTCCACATTTTGAAAACTAATAGAAACCTTTAATAGGATGCAATTATATATTATTTCTCTCCAAGTTAAAAAAAAAAGTTTAAATACTAAGATACATACTCTACAGCACAGAGTCGAACAATAGAAGTAAATCGGGTAGTAAGCTTGTGTCTTCCCAATCTTCCTCCAGCTGACATAGAAGCTACAATTTGAATGTTTTCTAGACCAACCCATTCCAAATTTTCATCATAAAATCCTTGATATGTCAATACCTATTGAAAAAGAAATACATTTAAATGTTTTATACTTTAACTTTGCTAATCATTTTATGCCTAAATTTTAATTATATCTAAATGCAATCATTTTCCCCTATGTAAGTCATGAGTTTAAGATTGAAATATATTTTAAATTCTTAAACCATTGAAAAATAATACTGTTCAAATCTGTGTTCAGTTAATGTTTGAATTATACTCATTTTTAAAATGCTTTTCTCTCAAGAAAACATTAAAATCCAAATATTATACTAGCAATTACCAAAAAAAAGTGTTAGAAGTCAAGGAAAATGTTCTGCTTTTTTTCTATAAATACTCTATCATATTCTGCTATTTTAGTTAAAGCTAAAATGGACCTATATAAGTAGTCATAATAAACTATAAGATTTTAGATATTCAAATATGATATAAATTAAATAAATGGGGAAAATCTGTACTGAATAAGAATGTGTGGTTTTGAATCCTTACAGAGGCAAAATGAGAGACTAATGGGCTAACGAGCCAGAAAGAGGCACAATTGAGTAAGTATGACTGCTAGTGGATGAAAGTATACCCAAAAAAAAAAAAAACCCAAAACTTCCCCAACTCCAGCACTATTTCCAGCTTCTGGTTTTCTTATTATAGGAAAAAGAACAGGTAACAAATGCAGAGTTAAGGTTATTATTTTTATCCTCATATATTATCTTGATGTAATACTAACTTCTAAAGGTAAGAAGATTAAAGAAAGTGACCTAGAAATGTTTCTGGAATTTAATTTTCATAATACAAGCTAAATAACACTGGCCTCATAGAAAGAAAATAGATACTCTATTTATAAGAAAAATTAATGGAATTAAACTGTATCAAATTTTATCAAAACACATCAAGCAATAAGACCTACCTGCTGTAGGAAAGCTACCAAAGTACTGGTCCCCCATTTATCAAGGTTGGGTAGGTTGATATCCTTTAAGTATAAAACAAGTCTTTCACAGTCCTTTGGTCTGTATACGCGACCAGAATTTGTACTGATTACCATGCAAGTCTGGCTCAACTTCTGCAGAAGATGCTGAGAAGTAGTTTGAGCACTACAGTGGACTGTAGCAATTTGAGTGGACCGGAGTTGAGAAAAAGCATACCTGAGCAGCATCCTAGGAAAGATGTATGACATCTGAATTTGAAAATATAACCAGCAAAATCCTTTTTATATTCAATACAGAATTTCTACCTTATAAAATACTTTAATTTATAAAATATGTATGATTTTTAAAGGGAAAAATGGCAAACATGGATATGGTTTCCATAATTACCAAGGTAACTTTCTAATTTTTAGATTGGAAAAAAATAAATATATAGTTTACAGTATTCCTGAGATTCTTTTCAGCCAAAAAAATTCTCAAAAGTAATTTCATCTAATAAAGTATATATAGAATATAGCAATTGTTTCCTCATAGCTAAAAGATTTTAAGCTCTCCTAGGTAAAGTATAATAATTCATGACTTCTTTGTTCCCAACATCTACACTCTATAGGAATTAAAAATAGGTGAGTTCCACTGAATTAAACAGAATGCTAAATTAAACATTTAAATTTCATAACTAAATCACATGGCAATTTGTGAGTATATCTAAAGTATTTATTTTTTGTGACTGCATGCATATAATCTTTTCTTGCATATAATCTTTTAAAAGTATCTTTGATTACTTTCTTTCCATTAAAAATCATATAATTTGGCACAGAAAACGATAAATTCTTCTCACAAGTTATAATTTTTACAAACAGTGACAATAAAAATAATCCTCCATAAAAATGTAAATGCTAACAAAATCACTGAGGAAGAGGGGCATAAGTGTACAAATGCACTCTGTCAACATTTTTCTTACCCTTTGCCACATCCTTCTGGACCTATTAGAATAAATGGCTGTTGAGTATCAGAATTTAACCAAGGTTTGAAATAATCTAGACTTCGTTGCATATCAGGAGTCTGAATGACTGGAAGTGTTTGGCTATTACTGAAATCATCAGCAGTTAAGTTTTCTGGCTTCTTCAGTATGTAAGATGCTAACTGTCCTCTACTTGAGTCATAGTAGGTGTTCATCGGTTTCTCAGAGTCTGGAGGAGATTCTCGTGCCCAATTAAAAACCTTAAGAAGAAAAAGTGAGAAGTTTTTACATGCTCCAAACATAGTATGTCAAAATTTTTAACTCTGCACAGGAAATGTCCCTAACATGAATTATCTTAGTTTTTTTTAAAAAAAGTCTACATACATAACACCTACTTATAAGCAAACTATAATTACAGTAATACTTCATCTTAAACATTTTTCTCTAAACAATAATTTAAGCAAATAAAAATATATATAGAAGATATCAAATTGGTAGATATTTAAACACAAAGGAATATATTCAAGTTTTAATGGAGTTCTTATGAGCACCAATTCACAAATTACAGAGTATAGGAATCTTTTTTTGGGGGGGGGGTACCAGGGATCGAACTCAGGACCTTCTGCTTGCAAGGCAAGAATCTTAAGCCCTTCATTTCCAATATATCCTAGTACTGCTCATTCCACTGTCAACACTACACTCAATGTGTTATTATTCTCCTTCATACTAAAAGCTGTAATATAGATGTAAAGCTGTTTGCCCCAATGCTACCTTTCAATTTCTTTATTCTGAACTTTTACAAGAGTTTCTGCTCCAAAGAAGCACACTGAATGCCACTAAATGATAACAAAGAGAATCATTTAACAACAGAAATAACAGGACAGCCATGGAAAGACAAATAGAATGGAGAAAGCAACAAGTGATACTATTAAAGAAACAGCAGCAAAATGGAAAAAAAGCTGGAACAAAATGTTGACACCAAACCAAAGGAATACATGTTCAATTATTTCAACAGAAAACCCCTTTTGGTATAGAATTCAGTTTTATAAACAATTGGATAAAATATAACCTTTGCATATTAAAGATTTACTAATTATTTATGCTAGCATTGTAAATTGCTAGAACTTTTTGGTTTAAAAGGATGATAAAATATATTATTCTAAGATTAAATGTGAATGAAATAATTATATATGTTCATATAGCTAAGTGTTTTCACAAATATTCCTATGTTCAAAACTTTAAGCCATTAAAACATTATTTCATAAGATTTTAATATTAACATCAAATATAAGTTAGATCAAAGGAGAAATTACACATGCACATATATAAATCCACTATTGCTCCACTTAATATATAATTTCAAAATTTAAAAGTTCTATACCTTGTATTTAAAAATCACTAATTTTTTTCAGTTAAGGAGCAATAAAGTTAAAGAATAGACTGAATAGGTTTTAAATATGCACTACCTCCTTGGTGAATTCGATACGTGATTTCATATTCAGATTTCCTCCAAGTCCTCTTATGAGATTAATAATAAATTGGTCATGATCTCTGCATCCATGTAGATGGGACAAACCATTCATCACAGTCCCAATCAAACTTGTTTCTACCACATAGTCATTCTGTTTATTAAAATCCATAGTATGGACAGACAAAAAATATACATATATTAACCAGTAAACTTAAAATAATACAAATTGACATTCATGTCTCTTTTCAAAAACCACCTTTAAATTCAGCCATCTAATAAAGTTGTAGAAAGTCTGGATTTTATTCAATTATATGTATAAAATAATTACATATTTTCAGCTATAAATGCTAGCACCTTAAGGTTCAAGATTTGATTACTTCCTAAACCTGAAAAAATACAAAAGTGAACTCTAGTCCAAAAAGAATAGTTGTTCATCTTTTCTTGCTAATAATAAAAGAAACCAGATCTCAATTGATGGTTCTGTGGAAAAGGGGGCTAGAAAAAGCACACTTGAATAAAAATTAATTTGGAAGTTTCTCCAAAAGCAGATTTTTTTTTTTTTTGTACTGGGGATCAAACTCGGGTCCTTGTGCTTGTGCAGCAGGCGGCAAAACCACTGAGCTAAATCCCCAGCCCAAAAACAGAATTTTAAAATGAAACTTCTGGACTTAGATGACATACATGGTTAGATTAATAATCAGATACTTTCAAAGAACAGTGCTATTTATTCCTTTTCTTTTGTATATATTTAAGTTTTTCATAAAAGTAACAACATAAAAGCGAAGCCAAGAAAAGTTGAAAAAAATCGCATAACATATCTGGAAGCCATCCATAGTCTTCCTAGCATGCTAACCTTTTATCAAAATCAAGTATGATCTCCTTTTTACAAACTCTTCTAAAATACAACAATATACTTTTCATCCTGTTATACTGTGATTATCTGTTTATGTGGCATTTTCCTTCAATAAATAAACCCTTCTCAAAGAAAGTGACTACTGTGCTATCACCTCTCAAAATCTCTATGGTATTATGCTTGACATACATTACTCAATTACTTTTGGTTGAATAAACAAATGTTTCCTAAATTATTGTAAATAAATTCTCATCCTTTTTCTACTTTAAATTAGCTTAATATTACGTTTACCATGATATATATGTAAGTATTTACTGACATAGTAAAATGAAACAGTAAGATGGGTTATTAGTAAAAATATAAAGACATTCCAACATTTAAGATTTTTAGGTAATCTGTGAAGATGTTATAGATTGGAAAATTAAAATGATTTAAAACTTATGTATTAAGAAGCTATACCAAGACCCATAGAGACAGCAGTGAAGACATCTATCACTCACTTTATCCCCAGGTTCCAGGAGAGCTCTATCACAAAGCAGCAAAACATATGCATCATTCTAAATTATTATACTCTTTACCTTGGTGATTAACTCTGACATATTACAGTCAACTTACCTGCTTTAGAACCCATTGCAAAGCCTTTGCAAAATAATCTGCAATCCAGCTTTCAAGATTATTTCTATATTTAACAGGCTGATTCCTCAACCAACATTTTATCAAAGAATTAAGATCTGTCTCTTCATCACTAAAAGAGATTGGCACAAAAAAATAAGATTATTTAGAAAGAAATTACAAATTTACTTTAAAATAAATTTGCTTTAAAATGCATTATTCCACATGTATTTTACCTTCTAGTATTCAAGAGTTAGTTTGGTTACTTCTATATGTGTAATAATTAATAGTATTCCTTTCCACTATTAAAGGATCCTTATTTGGGCTTTCACAGAGTAAGTACTCAAATTTAACTGTAAGTTTACCTCTTACTCCAATTTTCCTACAAGATTATAAGTACACAATGGATAAATGATAATTTTTTATAAATGCTGCTATGAAACTATAAATTCAGTTATATTGTTTTAATAATTAATATTTCATATTAATTGAAGTTCATGACTAATTTAAAATAGTTACATTTGACAATATTGTCAAAGAAATAAACAATTTTAAAATACAACCTGAACTTAACTGATTATACTATCATGTGTTTCATACTACCTTGGTTTCAAATGGCCCCAAATAGTGAGCACTTTATATGGGGTGATAAATAACAAGTTCTAAAACATAAAATCAAAAAGTGAAATAAAACTTCCTTATTTATAACAAACTATTACATTTTGGGAAATGAAATTGGTCCAAACGTCCATGCTCTGATATGTGACTACCATATATGATATCTAAATTTTCATTTTTGCTCTTTAAGCTTTTTCCAAATACACTGAAGAAGAAAATACTAAAGGGGTTTTCAATTTGTAAGAGGAAAAAACTGGACTACAGGACCTATTAAACTGTGATAGCCCTACAATTCTATATATGCAAGATTCTATAATTAAAATCTTGTTACTGAGCTTTAAATTATCAGTGCTTACTTCTTAATTAGTATGTTCACTGCTCTGAACTCAATTATAATATTTAAATAAATATTTATATATTTTTATACTTAGTTGACTTCCTACAAAGCAAAATACAGAATACTATCAAATAATATATGCAAATTCTCTATGGCTTACCTAAGAAATATCATTCCCATTCTAGATATTGTGGCGGGTGAAGCACAGCTTAAATCATGAGTTTCAAACACAAAGTTAACATTTGGGCCAAACTGAATCCTTTCTCCACTAGGCATAGTGAGCAGTCGATTATCATCCAGAACAGAATTCAGAGATTCTACCCATTCAGGGTCAATATCACCATCACAGATTATCCATGAGCTGACATCTGCTTCCAGACCATAACAGATGAGATTGTTAATATATGTGTGCATACATAGTGATCATAATTAAAAATAAGAAATAAATGAATTATCTCTTATTTAAAAGTGACTTCCATAGGCATTATTTTGTATTATTAAAGCTGAATATAAGGAATAAAAAGTTGATCGAGCTGAAATTTTTCATGTGAATCTATACTACAGATCTGCTAAAAAAAACCAAAAACCCATGTGATCTCAGCTAGCCATGTTAGTTACCATGTGAAAATGTTTTGGTAACCATCCCCTTCTAAAAAAAAAACCAGCAGCACAGAAGACAAGTTTCTATTCCCAGGAGATACTTATAAAAGATTCTTCAAACTTGTTTTCTTCCATGACACAAGACTATGCTAAGATCTCTTTCAGAAAGTAAAGAAAACTCAATTTTCAGGGTCCTACATGAAAAATAATTGACTACTGTCACTTTTTTTACATATGAAAAGATGCTTTCAAAGGGAAAAAGCAGTGAACAGGTATGCACAGTTTTTTCAAGGACATTTTATATCCTACTTCCTAAATTGGAAGCAGTTCAAGATGTACTTAAAATTTGTAACAGTTAAAAGAGGAAAATGCCATCAATAAAAGCATGAGAAATAAGTGAAGGTAATGTAATATCTGATCTTTATTTTCTAGGAAATGAAGAGACGACACTGAAAATCACTTCCAGTATCTTAGGATTCCAGTATCTTCCAATTTCATTCAGTGTCTTAGGGAAACAACTATTAATTAAATTATGACCCATAAAAAATTGAATCTCCTCTGATTCTGGCAAAAAAAAAAATTCTCTTAAAAATCAAGTCAAAAAAATTTAGACCAGGAAGTCTACTGTTTTACTACTTAAAATTTCAAAATTATTCAAAACAATCTATTCAAATTGGCAAGTTAATAGTGTTCGCACACACCAACTACAAGGCATTATGACATCAACTCAACAATCAAAAGTTTTATATTTCTTCAGTAAATTAGTCTAGCTTAAAATTTACACAAGTTACTGAGTTTTGACTATACCGTACTAAAGTTGTAAGATAGCATTAAGTCAATATTATAGCATGTCTAAATAAAATATCAAAAACACATCATTATAAAGTAGTTTACAGTAATGTCTAAGTCTTGATGAGGACATTATAGGCCAGTTCTATTATTCACTAAGAATTATTATGTAAATCAGCGAATTACACAGTAGAGACTAACCTTGTGGTTCCCGAACTACTTGACGAGCACTATTTGTCAAAACACCATCAGACCATTCTCTTGTATCCATGTCAATATGGCCTAATAATTGATGCCTAGACATAGCTTTTGGATTCATAGTATATTGCTTTACTGCTTTGCCAATTTTACAGAGTGCGGCCCTTAACATCCTCCAAAGAGTTGATTTGCCAGAACCACTTGGACCAACAATAACAACTCCTATTCTCTGGCATAACTGTTCATACAATTCTAAAGACTTCTTGATCTAGTAAAAAAGAAGTATGTTTACATATCAAATTATGGTCATTTCTGCTTTCATCCTACATAATCATTCTATTCCAAACATGTAAATTCAGTCTTTGATTTCCTCAATGGAAGATAAAACCTTAAACAGAGCAACAGCTAAACAAATTTAAACATAATTTCAACAAAATCTTCAAATTCAATAATTGTTTAAAATAAGTAAAAATACTTTTCATGTATTTAACAATACAATACGCTATTATTTTCTTATTCTTACATAAAAATATAATATATAATTTTATTCACTTATTCATTTATTCATCTCTTTACATCTTACATCTCTCAAAAATATATATGATCTGGCCCAGGGATGTAGCACAGTGGCACAGCGCCTGCCTGGCAAGCACAAGGTCCAGAGTTTGATCCCCAGTACCAAAAAATAAAAAAATTTAAAAAACACACATATATATATGATAGATTTATTACATGCCAGATAATACATAGAGATGCTATCTTCCATGGAGATTATTATCTGGTGAGAGAGAATCAATATTAATCAAATATGAAAATATCAAACATGTACAAAGAAAATATATTTTCTTTATGCAGTACTTGGGATGCAACCCAGGGGTGCTCTATCTCTGAACTACATCCCTAGCCCTTTTTATTCTTTATTCTGAGAGCGTTTCCCTAAGTCAGCCAGGTGACACTTGAACTTGCAATCCTCCTATGTCAGCCTCCCAGGGGTAATAAAAACACATAGCAAAGGACTATAATCAGGACTTTAAAATCAGAGATTTCCTTGAGCAAGTAAGAATAAAGTTGAAGGAGGAAGATAAGTTCAAAAATGTATGATAAGGATAATAATTACTCAGGAAAAAGTAATAATTATTATAAAATATTCTTGACAGCTACCTGATTGGGTATGATTTCATAATTGGCCTCTTCAAAGACTTGCTTTAATGCAGTACTTAGTTGATCATATTCTACCTCTTTAAAGTCAATTCCAGGAAAGACATCTTTAATCAGTGCATCAAATCGGGTGCAATCAGCAAACGTAAACTTCGACATTGTATTAAGCCTCAATGCTTGTACCACAACACGACTTTCACTAGCTAGAGAAAAGGCTTCATCTTAAAATTATGTTATCAATTTAATGACCACAAAGTTTGTAAGTTTATTCTACTGGCTTCATAAGCATTATTATTAAATGATGCACAAGAAACATTTAAAGACATATTAAATCGTGTAAATGCAAATACATTATCTTTTGACTACTAAAAAATGAGGATCACTAGGTACAGTTATGAACTCTTTTCCACAGGATTTGAATTCCAGACTTTAGTAATGAAAACCATTATCACTCATAATACTCCACCTTTTATATTATATGACATGCTTCTTGTAACAACTCTATAAAGTAGGTAAGAAAATATTACTGTTATTATTCCACCTATACATGAGAACATAAAATCTTTAACAGTTTAAATATCTTGCCTGTGAAGGCACAGTATTATGGCTGGTATTCAAATATAGGTAAACTAATTTTAAATGAAACTATTTCTCCAAGTATGATACTATTACCTCCCAGAGATTTTATGTCCTAAATCTGAAAATAACACAATGAGCAGCAATCTTTGATCAGCCTCTTAGACCAAATGTACATATTAATATCACTGTCTAGCCCTTATTTTCAAAGATACTAGCTGATGATTTATAACACACACAAAGGCAAAAATATACATGTTTATTTAGCTTGGAATATTTCTCTAAAATTGTTTGATATTGCTACATTTAAATATAAAGACATTTTGTTGCCCTAGAGTTAATTTCAAGCGCTGAATTAATAAGCCATCTTTATTTACTAAAGGTATGGTTTAAATTTGTCTTTAAAAATCATCAAAGATAACTAGAAAATAGTTATTTAAGTACTTCACAAAACAGCTTTATCTACCTTTGCATATGTCAACCTAATAATAGAGCCAAAAGCTTCCTTTTATAATATGTATATATACTCGATTTTTTGAAATTCCAAACAGGTAATTTCATGTAGTTCTTTGTGTTATGTTGACCTTACTTTTATAATATTTAACACAGTTTTTCATAGAAACTTGAAAAGGCTGAAAATTCACCCTTTCAGAAGCCATTTATATACACCCATTGATAAAGGGCAATCAATTATCCTGAGTGGAAAAATCAATTACTTTACATGAGTGAAGTATAATAGGAATATACATGAGTCCATACTGATATAACTATATAATTTAATAACTACAAAAATGAAAAAAAGAGATAACTCTTTATCAAACAATCTCAAGTAATAATGCAGATATTCCACTTCTAAGGGGTGGAGCTTAAGGCGTGCCTCCTCACTTTCAGAGTATGCTAGAGTTTTTTGGGTTTTTTAGGGGTTTTTTGGTACTGGGGATCAAACTCAGGACCTTGGGCTTGCAAGGCAGGCAGGGGGCACCACTGAGCTAAATCCCTGGCCCTATGCTAAAGTTTTTTAACATGCTTTCGTAAAGTAGGAAGCAGGGAAAATGTAACTTTATAGTGGAGAGATCTGGAGATCTGCAAACACTAACTTAGCCAAATGATAAACGAGAACATAGGCAGTGATGTCACATGGTTATTATACACTCATTGATACAATGTGATAAATAGAGTACTCTATCTCCACCCTATTCTTTCCAAACATTCATAACCCAAATTAATTGGGTATACTGTACTATAAAAGAGAAAAACTTTAAAGTGTTTCTAAAGTCTTTAGACACATGGGCTCTACTCCACACCTCCTTTATCAAGAACTTTGGGAGTGGGGCTTAACAAACTGGTTTAACAAGCCACTAGATGATTCTAATGAACGTTAAAGTTTAAGAACAAGTAGATAACACTATTTCTTTATAGGTAACAACTATTTAATATTTAATACACATGTTAAAGTTCTTTTAGGAGAGACTGAGGATATAGCTGGTCATAGACTGCATGCCTAACAAACGAGGGTCAGGTTTCAATATCTAGCACCCTCCATCCCAAATTACTATAAGACATGACATTTAAAATTAAAATAACAAATTTAGTTTAAAAAACAACATACAAAAATGATTCCATTAGTTGTGACAAATGTACTCTCATAATGTAAGATTTTAACATTAGGCAAAACTGGGGTCAGAGTATACAAAAAATATTTACACTGTATCTATAACTTTTCTGTAAAGATAAAAGTATTCCAAATTAAAGCTTGTTTTAAAAAAAATAAGCTACTGTAATTGAAATAATCAATTATACCATTCTGTTCAGCACCATTTTTCTTCAACTGTCTAAGAAGATTTCCACTTCCTCTCAGAACTGTCTTTAAAGCTCTCAAACCCCAATCATAATGTTGCTGAGGTGTCAAAAGTTCCCTGAAAGATGTAGGAATATTAAAGTATCAAGTAGCTATAAGAAATTCTTTTCATCAGCACAGCCAAAGAATTATAAAACATAACTACCAACATATAGAAATACTGATATTCCTTTAATTTATATAAAGACACAAACACAAAAAAATGATCACTGAAGTAAGCTACTGAAAACAGATGGTTCACAAAGATCAGAATTAACCTTTCATGAACTGGCTAATTATCTTAATAAAAATACTAAATAACAACAACCTGTTACCTTTATTCTTAAAGAATTTAAGCAACCCTCTTTGCTCTCCATCTCTGGCACTATCTTTTTCCCTATTATCTCTTACATGATATAAAACAAAATTTTAGGTTGTGCCAAAGAAGCTAAGAGACAGCCTGTACTACTAGAAAACCTAAGTTAAAAAATGTGAAACATTCCCTGCAAAGATCAGATTTTGAATTGTCAGCTGGTAAATTAATTCATTAAGAATCATTTATCTAGTGCTCCAATATAAACATCTGAAAAAAAAAGATCCAACTAAGCTATCAGAAAAATGAGTAGTTCAGAGCCAGATTTTTTTTTTCTTCAAAGTACAATCTTACAGGCCAGGCATGGTGGCACACACTGAAAATCCCAGTACTTGGAGGCAGAGGCAGGAAGATCACTATGAGTTCAAGGCCAGACTGGGCTACATAATGAGTTCAAAGCCAGACTGAACTATGCAGTAAGAATCTGTCTCAAACAAACAAACAACAAAAAGTAAATTTTTTCACTAGTTATGGTAATAAACACTTGATACCAAGTTTACCAAATAATCCCAGCATTCTGAGGCTGAAGAATAAAGATCATAAGTTTCTGCCTAGTCTAGGCAATTTAGAATGTTAGTAAGATCCTGTCTCAAATTTTTTAAAAGGCTGGAAATGTAGCTCAGTGTGAAGGCCCAGGGTTCAACTCCCAGTACGAAAAATAATAATAATAATAATAATAATAATAATCAATCAATCATTGGTAATACAAGATACAAAAGTATTTTTAAAAGAAAACTCACCTAGACAGGTTGAAAATAGCTACCAATTTTCTTCCCAATACTTTAGCATCTTTAAAGCCTTCTGAATAGAGAATAACTTCTGCAATAAGCTCATTGTCTGGATGAGACATAGCTACTGGCCTGAAAAGCTGTTTAAGATTATCAGGCAGTTTCTGTCTTCCTCCATAACCTTTTCCAGCAGGATTCATAGTGATAAAAATTCCAGAATTAGAATTTAATTCTACCTGAAATATTAAAGTATAGGATTCAGAAATTTGAAATTATAAAATATACATTGCCTAGAGAAATTTATTAAAAGATTTCTAAATATAAGGGTTACATCTTAGCAAAAAGCCACCTCCAATGTGCTAGCTATCTCCATTCTAAACATAAAATAAACTCTTTAGAAATGCACTGCTTTACACAGATTCTTTCCAATCAGGTATTTAAAACTAAGTTTAAGAAAAGATAACTAATTTGAAGTCCTACTCACTCATTCAACATGTGTTTAATAAAAGCTTTCTTGTGCTAGTACATAGAGACAACTCTAAAATAGAGTTACTAACGGGCTGTGGCTTCTGAAGCATAAACACAGTCAATCTAGTATTACACAGAAGCACTCTTAGTGGGATAAATGTTAGGACATGGAAGAGTAGAATGTCATGAGAGCACCTAGAAGTAGCATTTTCAACACAGCTAAGATTCAAAGATAAATTATAAAGTGTAAAAACTGAAAGAACAATTGGTAAGTAAAAAGACCTAAGGCAGTGAAGCCAAGAAATGTGGCTACAAAAGAAAAAAGAGGAAGCAGGTGTTGCAAGGGAAGATGAATTAAAGTAAGATTTGTTTATGCTTTAAGTATTAAGATGGAAAGGATATGATTGCACTGGAAGGCCAAAAGGCAGCAGTAGAAGAGGGAAGGCTGAAACTCTAGAACAAGGGGAAACTACAAGGCCTCTGGAAAATAGATTCCAAAGTATAGGTGGATAGATTAGTACTGTTTAGGAAAAAGAACAACTCCTTCTAAGAGGAAGAAAAAAATAAATGTGCAAGAAGGTAATTTTTGACAGTAGAGAGGTAATTCTTACTTAATAATTTTTCTTTAACTTGTGAAGAATTTAAACACCATGTAAATAACATACTAACATTGTGGAACTGGTCTTACTTTCTTGGGATACCCAGACAAATATGTGTTATGAAAAGGGTATTATGGCTAACAGGATAATTTCACAGTTCTTATAACTTCTGGTGTGTTCAGCAATACATATACAGAGAAGATGTTTTTATCTGCGGTCCAAACAAGTTTACATTCTAATGACATGAATATCTCCTATAGGGAGAAGCAATGAACAGAATAGCTTATTGTTGAATAGCTCATTGAACAGAGTGCTTATTGTTTTAACACTCACATTGAATAGTGGTTAAAAACATGTGCTTCAGAAGTAGATAGACCTAAGGGCTGGGGATTTAGCTCAGTAGTTCGCCTCTGCCTGCCTCAAAAGCGCAAGGTCCCAAGTTCAGCCCCCGGTACCGAAAAAAAGTAGACCTACTTGTTCAGGTCACCAAGAACCTGGAAAGAAGCCCCACGGGACCCTCCATCCAGTAACATTTCGGACAGGAATTCCCAGGCCCTGGTCACCACCAGATGGTGGACTTGGGTCGCAGCGCCCTCCTGTGGTGAGGCTGGGCCCTGGAGGCCAGACATCGCACCTGGGCCTGACAGTTGGCCATGAAAGTGAAGTGAGCAGGACCATCTGCACTCGCTCGGGGACTGTGATACCCTTCACTGCTACTGATCCCCTTCTGGGCCCATTTTAAAAGTCCACAGTTCTGAGCTGGACAGCAGAAATGAGCCCCCTGCACTGTGAAAGGGCCTGAGGGTCACAGCCTAAGAGATTTCACCACTTTCTACCATGTTTTGTTTCAAAATGAACATGCTCTTTGCAGTTGCTTCATGAGGTTCAAGAACCTTCATGAGGCATTGGCCACCTTCTGATCTTTTAGGGAATGACCTCCCCTAGAAGGATTGGTCCAGGGTTTATTAACTTGGAAGGAAGGCTAATAAAAAGGAAAAAGATTATTTTGATTGAAAAAGAGAAAAAGAAGTAGATAGACCTAGATTCAGTTCCCAGCTCCACTACTAGTTCTATCAAATTCTGGTTTCTTCATCCTTAAAGTAGAAAAAAGTAAATTTATTACCTACATCAAAAGGTTGTAGCATTACAGACAGTACATTAAAGTGGTATACACAGTGCTCACACAAATAAGAAAATATATATAACATATAATATAATCATACAAATACTATAAGTTTTTTATTCCATATTGAAAGTTTAAAGATGAATGATGAAAGTGGAAGCAAAAAAGGACAAGAAATCTCAGAGACATTTATAGATAAAAAGCTTAGCATAAGTGGTCACTGATTAGAAACAAGAGTACAACACAAATAGAGAATAAAACCTGAATATAAGTAATGCCAAGTCTTTCAAAATATTTCAATACTTTAAATTCCCAATATATTCTTTACCTCTTTGCCAAGCAGTTCACACACAGTTCTATGATTCTTCAAAGCATCTTGAATTGTCTGGATTTGCATAGATACGGCTGACAGTACAGATTCTTCCAGTCTGTTGAATTCATCAAAACAACCCCAGGCCCCACACTTAACCAAACCAACAAATATACGCCCCATTGACTTCACATCGATGCCCTTAAAAATGATAATAAAAAGGTTTATTAAAAATAATTCAAATATCTAAGAATAATTTAAGATTTCATATCATTCTTTGATAATCATTTCACCCATCTATGTCTCTTTTGCTCCTCCTAAAATAGGGATTAAGTAGCTACTTTTTCAAACTTCATGGTGGTTTCAAGGAATAAACAAAATAATACACAGGAAAATGTTCTGAAAGTACACAGAACTAAACAAATGTAAGATTTTGTTTTAGATATTCTTTAAATTGAAATACAAATCTTATATAAAATGTTCTGAAAACAGCAATTTTAAATGAATTTAAGACTTTTTTCTACTATTTAATATTCTCCTTACTAAAAAGCTCTTTGATTTAAAAGAAATAGAAAATTTCCTAAATAAGTACATGAAAACAAATCCAAACATATTTAACACACTATCAGATATTTTAATAATTATTTATTCTACCTCATCACAATTAAAAACTAAAACTTGTCTTCCAAGAAGTCCACCTAATGCCTTTACTGATTCAGTTTTTCCAGTTCCAGCGGGCCCATAAGGATTTCCTCCAAGGCCCATCTTCATGGCTTGAGTGAGAGTCAGGTAGCACTTATCCGTCAGTGGAGTATAGACCAGCTTGGGAGCATTTCCCTGTACAAAGGAAGCATGTCAGGGCATTCATATTCTACTCAACATTTATAAATATTTATATAGGGTGAGATTCTATATAAAAAGCTAAAAATGCAACAAACAGGTTAAAATGTTTTTAGCACTGAAAATATCCAATATTTTTCTTAGTGAAATAAAAATTTTAAAGTACAAGTGAGGATTAACATTAATTACTTCTCAGGCATGTATTTCATTCTATCCTTACCATACTGTTAGGTTTCCAAATAATTTCTAAAGTTCTTAACAATGCCCAAAAGATTACTTTTAAGACAAACAGATCTTAAAATGTATCATACAATAAACATTCCATTTCATATTTTTAAATGTATGTAACCAGCCACCCGTGGAGCGGTGCCGGTAGAGCCGTGGTGGGGGGAGCAGAGCGCCCAAGACTGACTGAACCCAACTCTGTGCGGCTGGCTACGCCCACTTGCTACTAAGAGCTGGTAAGGACCCCCAGGCATGCCCACCAGCCATCCATGGAGCCGCACAGGCACCTACAACAACAGTGCCAGTGCCCATGCCCCCCCCACCCCCCGGCCTCTTGACTGTGCAGCTACCTGGTTCCACACTACAGAGGCACAGGGGGACATAAAGGCCATTGACCTAAGCTCCACATGTGAACAAGAGAGTAAGGGCCTCTCTCAGGCTCCCTGATGATAACTGAAGCCCACTGGAAGAATGAAAACAATCTCTGAAGTAAAGGTACACCAGACCACTGTAATTAGTAAGTTAGAGGGATCATCACCTCGCATCAGAACCTGGACTATCTCCAGGGGAAACGCAGCTGGAACCTGCAATAAATCCTTGCACAGTTCAACCCTGCAGGACAGGGAGCTCAACTTGGGACTTGCAACCAGAAATCTGCCTGAATCTCATGGGTCTGTGACTGGCTTACTGAGACTCATTGACTTATAACTGCACACTGCTGCCCACACTATTGTGACAGAAGAGACATACTCTGAAGGAAGCCCTTCATTTGTATCTTTTATTTGTTATTTTCAAAATTACCACTATTTTTTCCTATTTTTTAATTTTTTTCCTTCTTTTTCTACTCTTTAAAATTTTTTTTTAATCTTTTTTCTTTTCTCTCTTTCTCTCCCTTGCTCCTTTGCTGTCCCACATTGTTCTTCATCTCCCTTTGTGTTCCTCTTCTGGCCCTAATTCATATTTCTTCTTTATTTTTCTTTTCTTCTCTTTCCTTCTCTCACCTATGTCCTCTGGCCTCACTGCTAACCTTGCCCAATCCTTCTAACTACCTATCCCTCCCTCCTCAACTCCTTCTACCTCCCCATTCCAAAGGGTAAACTTGCTATATTGAAGAGTTTATTCACTACCAACATATGTTGGGTTGGTCCTTGATTTTGATTTAATTCACACAGTTAAAGATAATAGATTAATAACTACCACAAACTGTCATTTTCTAAGAGGTACTCGATGCTATTGTGTTGCTAATTATATCACTTGGGCTAAGGTATTATGATTGATCTAATCAGTTGTCCTTCCTGGTGTAATGAAAATGAGACAGCCTCAGAGCCATTAAGGACTCAAAACCTAAAGACTAGCTATATATGGAAGACATCTCTGAAAAGCAATCATTCCATAATTGTTCTAAATACATCAACAAAGATACTTACAATAAACAACTTCAAAATATCATCCCAGGAACTAAACCAAGGACAGTACCAAAAACAAAAATGAGAAGACATTTAAGTAAGGTGACTTCCACCCCACAAAAGGCAAATTCTGTGGAAAAAGAGGTGGAAAAGTCCGATAATCAACCACCTGGACACCCTGAACTGATAGCACAGGAAGGAACAAAACAGATGAATGAGGCTCTAGGAAAATTTAAAACAGAAATAATTTCCCAGATAACTACAGAGATGGTAAGCAGAGTAAAAGACATGATTAGAGGATCTAAAACAGAAATGGATAAAAAAAATAGATGAGCTCAGAACCATGCTGGTAGCCGTGAATGCCCAGCATAAGAAAAAAAAGGAAACCATGATTGCCCAACACAGGAAAGAAACAGAATCCATGAAACATATTCAAACAGATATTCAGGAGATTAAAAACTCCATTGAAAGTATCCACAGCAAATTGAGCAAATGTGACGATAGAATATCAGATATAGAAGACAGGATTGTGGTTAGTGACCATGAAAACAGAGATTTCTTAAAAATAGTAAGGGAACACAAGAAATCAGTCCAGCAGCTGCTAGATGATGCAAAGAAGAACAACATAAGATGGATAGGAGTCCATGAAAAAACAGGAGAAAGTGCCATTAATATCAAAAATCTGTTCACAGAAGAAATAGTAGAAAACTTCACAGGCAGAGGTGGAGAACTGGACATACAGATAAGTGAGGCATATAGAACTCCAACTAGCCATGATCAAAAAAAATCTATACCTACACATATAACAGTCAAGATCCCAGAAACCCAAGAAAAGAACAAAATCCTCCAGACTAATTAGAGAAAAGAAACAAATCACCTACAAAGGAAAGCCCATCAGAATCACGGCAGACTTCTCAACACAAACCCTCAAATCAAGGAGAGCCTGGAGTGAAGTACTTCAAGCCCTAGAAGAAAATAAGTTCCAACCTACACTACTGTATCCTGCAAAATTATCTTTCAAAATTGATGGGAAAATGATACTTCCACGACAAAGAACACCTGAGAAATTTCATGAACAGCAAAACAGCACTCCAAACAATTCTAAGCAATATCGTAGAAAAAGACAATGAAGGTCACAACTCAATGAGCCCCAACTGAGGGAAGCCACCAAGCAAGGTAAGACACTAAAGGGAAAGGGGGGAAAAATAAGAAATAAAAGAGCCAACAACAACAACAGTAAAACATCATGACAAGGATGAGTCAATATCTATTAATTATAACTACTGATGTTAATGGCCTCAATTCACCAATCAAATGAAATAGCCTGACAGAATGGATTAAGAAGTAAAATCCAGCAAAATACTGTTTACAAGAAACACACCTAACTCAAAAGGAAATTCATAGACTGAAAGTAAAAGGATGGAAAACAGTTCTCCACGCGACAGGAACCCAGAAAAAAGCAGGCGTAGCAATCTTATTTGCAAAGTAGATTTCAAACCAAAACTAAGAGAGACAAAGATGATCATTACATCCTGGTGAAGGGAACAATCCAAGAGGAAGCGATGACAATCATAAATATATATGCACCAAATACGAATGCCCCCAACCATACAAAACAAACATTAATGGACATGAAAAGCCGAGAGACGGAGCAGCCGCAGCCCCCGGGACCTCCAGCACAATGCCGTCGGAAAAGACGCCGCACCTTCGAAAAAAGAGTGGAAGACGTACGGCTCATCCGGGAGCAGCACCCCACCAAGATCCCGGTGATCACAGAACGGTACAAGGGTGAGAAGCAGCTGCCCGTCCTGGATAAAACCAAGTTCCTCATCCCTGACCATGTCAACATGAGCGGGCTCATCAAGATCATCAGGCGGCGCTTGCAGCTCAACGCCAAGCAGGCCTTCTTCCCGTTGGTGAACGGCCACAGCATGGTGAGCGTGTCCACCCCCATCTCGGAGGTGTACGAGAGCGAGAAGGACGGGGACGGCTTCCTGTAGATGGTGTACGCCTCCCAGGAGACCTTCAGGAGGGGGCTGTCTGTGTGCGACTAGACAGGGCACAGGAAGCTTCCTGAGCCCTTACCACGGAGAAAAAGGGATGTCACCAATGAGATCGATCAGCTCATCTAGTCACAGGTCATCAGAACGGTGGTTCCCACGTAGCAGTCTTAGGAAGTTGTTTTTGTATTTCATGCAGAAAAACTGAGTTCCATTGAGCACACTCGGCTTTGGAAAGCTCTTATTTAACCTCAGCTACCTTGTTTTCAAAGTTTAGAAGTTTAAAAATAAAATACTTTGCACCCTAAGTTGCCAATTAAAAAAAAAAAAGAA
>NW_004624918.1:2009407-2024809 GCF_000247695.1 Heterocephalus glaber
AAGAAAGGCTGCTATCAAGAAATCAACCAATAACAAATGCTGGCAGGGCTGTGGGGAAAGAGCAACCCTGGTCCACTGCTGGTGGGAGTGTAGACTGGTGCAAGCACTGTGGAAATCAGTATGGACATACCTCAAAGAACTAGCGCTAGAGGTCCCATTTGACCCAGGTATTCCCCTGCTGGGTATCTTCCCAAAAGAATTAAAAAGAATCATACCACAGCAATATATACGCACCCATGTTTATAGTGGCACAGTTTGTAATAGCTAAACCTTGGAAACAGCCCAAGTGCCCATCAACTGGAAACTGGATAAAAATGATGTGGGGTTTTTTTATAAGATGGAGTACTACTCAGCCATAAAGAACAAGAAACTAGAGACATTTATAGCTAAAGGGATGCATATTGAGGCCATACTCTTAAGTGAAATAAATAGGACCTACATTTGTAAATACCAAGTAGTTTCTCTAGTGTGAAAAACTGAAAGTGTAAATAAGGATTAAAATAATTAAAATGAATAATTCATAATTTGAAATAGGAAAAGGTCCAAAGGTGTAGGGGTGGTGGGAGGGGAAGGGAAAAGGGAAGAAGGGAAAGGAAAAATTATGAGAAAGAAAAAAAAATGGAAATGAAATCTATGTAAATAAGGAAGGGTGGAGGGGGTGAAGGCCGCATAGGTAATGGGGAAAAAAATAAGAACTAAGATACACCATGTACAGGTACAACCACCCAATGATAAATGTAAATGTACTGTATACCTAAAATGCACCAATAAAAGAATTTTTTTTAATGTATGTAAATTATTTCTTAGACTCTTATGATCAACAAAAATCAAAACTACATTAGTTCAAAGTATGATTATTTTTACAGTTTTTTTCATGAAAGTAGTAGCTTCTCAAATAATTCTCAAATTTTTTACTAGATTGTAGAGAGAAAAGACCCAAAACTCAGCTTCTATTTATAGGACTTTTTCCTCAATTTAGGAACATAGATTTGGGTGTCAAAATACATTTCCCTTTTGAAAAAGTCATATTCTGGGCCAGGGATTTAGCTCAGTCATTCTGCCACCTGCTTAAGATCCTAAGTTCGATCCCCAGTGCAAAAGAAAAAAAAAAGTCATATTCTATATATCACCAATGAAATATTTTAAAGAACTCAGTGCAACACTAGCAATATTTCAACTTTTGTAAGCAAAATTATAGTTTACATTATTTTACATACCAACTTTTAAATTCTGGTTAAAAAAAAATAATACAAAAAATTATTGAAAAGCTACAATAGAAATAAAAATATTTCTTCCAATAGCATATTTCCTTTGAAGAATTTTTAATCAGAAAAATAAAGCACTTCTGGCAGAAGTCATACCTGATACTCATAAGTATACTGAAGTTCAGAATCTACCATTTGAACATAGCATGTGTGATCACTTTTCATATAGAATCTAACTTGTTTTCTCCAAGCCCAGTCATCAGTTGTATGAACTTGAACATGGTTTAACTGCTTCACCACATCAATATTATGAATAATGTCCAGAATTAGTGCTTTAAGTTTAAGCTCCAGCATGCCTGCTTCTGCACACAAACACACATAACAGGAGGAAATATTAGCCAGTGACATTACGTACACAAATGATTTTTTAATGAATTCAAATGGTAATTTCATGATACATTCAAATAGTACAGTAATATAAATTGTATAAGCCAAAAAATGTCAAGCAAGAAATAACAAAAATTATAAAGACTAAATGGTATTAATAGATAATGTGAAGTAGGAAGAAAAGGGGCAAAGGGGAAGGGGAAGTCGGAGGGGTAGGAAAAAGGAAAAAAGGGAATGGAATTAATGTGAGAAAATGAAAATATGGAAACAAAATCTTTGCAAATAGGGAGGGATGGAGGAGTTGAAGGGAGGGCAGGGGAATGGGAAAAAAATAAGAACCAAGATAGATTACATAAAGGTACAAATTTCCAATGATGAACATCATTATATTGTATACCTAAAATCTACCAATAAAATTAATTTTAAAAAAGAAATAACAAAAATTGTAAAAACTTAGGACATCAAATTTCAGTAAGATAAGAGTTCTGGATTCTTATTCAAAAGACTAAACACATTCTACTTTTTTTTCTATCTAAATATAGGTTAAACAACTGGACATGTATTGAATTACTATTTTAGGTCTCTGAAAAGTAAAGAAAGGTAAGCAAATTGAGAGGTCAGAATTAGAAATGCCACCAAACTAATGGTAAATGTACCTCTTTTTTGACCGCCTTTAGTATCCCCAGTTCTATAACCAACATAGTCAAAAACTCAGATTGATATAAACAAAGAGTACCAAGAGAAGGCCTAAAATTCTCAGGCTTGAAATACAGGTAAACAATACAATGGCAACTGGGACCCAAAAGTTGCTAAACTCTAAGAGAAGAAAAACTTCCTCTAAAATTGGAAGAACTGTGATCTCAAGAGAGTAGGCCAAATCCCAATTGCTTTTTCTCTCTTTGGTCAAGTAAATGTCAATTGGTCCAGTACATGGAGGCAGCCACAAAAAATGGTACAAGGGAATAAAGTACACGAAAACCTAACTATCTGGCCAAAGGATCAAGAGGGAACAGAGAACCAGAAACATGGGAAGACCATGGAGAAGGAAGAAATCAGAAAATTATCCCATAAAATTTTTTATTAATTCCTGGGCTCACCTCTAAGCTGCACACAAGTAGACTGCATTCTAAAAATAATTCAAAAAATCTGAAAACTGGCTACTATGTGATGACATAAATGTGGGATAGATTCAAATAATATTATAAAAACAAAAGCTGACATTGGAACCACAACTCACAGAACCTGTGATCTGACTCAATAAAATAGTTGTTTAACAAATAAAAATAAAACATTCTCCAAAGGATTTAAACAAAACCAATACTCTTATAACACAACATTTAAATGTTCAGAATACAATCCAAAATTATCCATCATGCAAAGAACAAAATAACCTGAATCTACATAAGAAATGACAAAAGAAATGCAAAAGACACAGATGTTAAAATTATCTAAAATACTTCTTAAAGCACTATCATAAAAGTGATCCAAAAAATAATTAAGTGAACACTCAAAATTAAAGTGAACACTCCTGAAACAAATAGCAAGAAAAAAGGTCAGAAATGAAATAAAAAACATGAAACAGAAATTTTAAAACTAAGAAATATAAAACCATAATTTTTTTAAAAATCACTGGAGAGGCTCAACATTAACAGGAAAACTAATCAATGAATTTGAAGACAAAGCAGTAGAAATTATCAAGGCTGAAGAGACTAGAAAAAAATATTTTTATAAAAAACAGCCTTGCAGACCTAATGGTGTAATACTCATAACATGAGAAACTCAGAAGAGTAAAAGAAAGAATATGATACTGAGAAACTATGAATAATGGCTGCAAACTTCTCAAATTTTTGTGAAAAATATAAAGCTACAGATAAAGTTCAGAGAACCTCAGCTAGGATAAATGCAAAAAAAATCCATAATCAAATTACTGAAAACTAAAGGAAAAGATTAAGTGTGCTGGCAGAACAAATAACATAATGCTTACAGAAAAATGTGCATCATTTATCAGAAAACATGGCAATCAAAACAGAGCAGAACAACACCTCAAAATGCTGAAAGAAAATAACTATCAACCCATAATGGCCAGTAAAATAAAATATCCAGAATAAAGGTGAAAAAAGACACTCTCAGATGAAGGAAATCAATGTGAATCCATAGCCAGCAAGCCCACTCTACAAGGGATGATCAAAATATATAATGAATATTAATTTTTAAAATTTATTATACTAAAAGGTACATTGCCATTAATCTCCCTCACTTTAAACACATTATGCCATCATTATTGACACTTTCTGAAGCATTTCTGGAAGTCATCTTTCATTTCTTTTAAGAAGTATGATCAAAAGTAGTTAATTGTGCTGCTAAATACCATCCAACAGAAAGGTAGGCTCATAAAAACATTAAGTGTCCTCACCCACCTTATTCACCAGATCTAGAACTATGAAACTTTTGGCTCTTCCCCAAACTCAAAATGACCAAGAAAGTTTTGTCTTGAATACATTCAGGATACTAAGGCAGCCATGACATCACAATGAAAGATAAAGTCCTCACTAAAGAGGACCTCCACAACTGGTTCACAAAGTGGCAAGGAGGATGGGATAAATGTGTGCAATGTGAGAGGGGTGTACTTTTGAAGGGGATTGATGGCAGTGTGTCTTTTACTGTAAAAGCATTTTTTCAAATTTAAACATTTACCATAGTTTTTGATCACATCTTATAAAAGAATAGGAAAATCGATCCCTGGTACAAAAAAAATAGGAAAATGATAACAAAAATCAGAGTATCAGTACCATTTCTGTAAACATATAAGCATATATAACAGATTATATTCCTCTTGAATCTTTTTAAAAAATGTTTGAGGGTTATAAGCAAAAAATAAAACAATTTCACAGATGTTTCTGTGTGTATAGATGTAATATTCCGATAAACATAAAATGGGGAGGATAAAGAAATCTATATTGGGTGAAGTTTCTATATTCAATATAAAGTAGAACATTATGGAATCTAAGTACAATACAAAAATGTTTAAAAATATATGTTTATATAGTAAATCACAGAGTAATCACCAAAATGAATGGATGGATGGATGGACAGACACAAAGGTGAACGGACACACAATTCAAAACAAAATAAATTAAAATAGGTTTCAAAATTTGAATAACCCAAAAACAGGCAGAAAAGGGAACATTTTTGTCTATACCAGTATTCTCTGGATCCTCAGAACTTGTATCAACGTTGGTATAGTGTTCTAATTTATTCACCAATTGTGTTTCAATCTGGTGAAGACTATGATCTTTGATAGCATTTTCTACATCTTCAGTGAACTTAATCTGCTCTGCCAAGCATAGTATCTATGGAATAAAAAAAATAGCTTAAAAAGGTGAATTTTCTTAGAAATATTTTATAAATTTAAGGAAAAATATCAATTCCTGAATTGGCAACTGTATACTAGATAGTTCCACCTGAATGTCATACTGGCACCTCAAATATTAACAGACAATATGGTAGTAGAAAAACCATTATCTCAAGCTTCCTCCTTAGAACTCATCTTTTACTACACTATGCTACATGTCTGTTTTCTGATCCTAAAATCACCAAGTTTAGTGTAGCCTAATGGCCTTTGTACTTTTAGCCATTGATTCTCCTCTTAAATACCTTTTTTTTCTAACCACTAGATTACAGAGATATCAGAATACAATGTATCCTATTTAATAAAAAAAATCTAGCATTCAAAATCTTATTATGCTGCTAGAATATCTTAATTTTCTTAAATTAAGATGTCTTAATCTTCTTAAATTATTAAGATGTCTTAATCTTTCAACCTTATACCTACAAACAGAAATGTTTATATAAAATCTAAAATGTTAACTGTTTAAGAGGATATCTGTAGTCCAGTATAGCAAGGCTATAGATAAAGCAAATTATGTACTGAAGACCAGCCTTTGAAAACTTATATCAAGACACTTTGATACAGTTATTAGGTGAACAAGAAAAACTAATATTCTTCTTTAAACTAAAGATATGACCTATCAACTTATAAAAGTACTACACTTGTTGACAGCTTCCTATTGAACAGATTTTTTTGATACATACCTTTCATCATCCAGATGAAGATCATGAAATCCCTGTATTTATCAGATTAATCCAGTTATCTATACAAACATTTTATAACACCACAGCCAGTTGGGTTTCTGTGTTACTCTAACTTATTCTATAAGTATCATTTTAAGATTACTGTATGGAAGATAAAGCTAATTAGTAACTCTTTCCTGGGCAGTTATCTCACTATACTAGGTGGTACAAACTCACTAGCTTCTTTAATCAGGTTGTGTAGTTAAGCATTTAAGCAGATCCAAATGTGCTTTCTGAAAAAGACTTTTAGTTTAATTGACATATACAAATGTTCACATGCTACTTCCAAGCCTAATACCCAAATATTTAGATACCCTTTCATCTAGTATTTCTGAGTTCCTGAATGAACATCAATAATTCAGTTTTTAACAGTCTGCTACATAATTTCTGTGAGAGACTAACAGAAGTAAAAGTCAAGACTCAGTCTTGGATTCTCAAGTCACATCACCATTAAGACATTTGGATAGGTGGTAATATTATTAATGCCTAAAATGTAATAGTCACTAAGGGTGCTCTGTAAATATTTTACAAATAACCTTCAAAATAATGTGGTAATATAGGTGCTATTATAATCTCTTAATTATGTATCAAACATAATGTATCATTCAGAGAATAAATGAAAATGAACCATCACATGTGGGATACTTTTCACCTTCACCAGCTTGCCTCCTTTCTAGATCAGACCTTCTCTGTGTTACTCCAGGTCCTTATAAAAAGGTAACTGGATTAGCAGCACATAATAACGATATCAAGCATTTATGTAATTAGTTACACTATTCCATCATCTTGTATAAATACTCAGGACACATTTTTTTCAGAGAATTAACTTCTAATGAACTACAATCCTTTGTTAAGATAAACAAGAACTATTTACATTTTTAAGAATTTGCATTTTTACTTGACTGTTCAAGAACCTAGAGGTAATTTTCAGGTTGAAATCCGATAACTTTTTTCTGCTTATTTCCCAATACATCTTTCAATGCAATTGTCATTTCCCTAAATCAATTATTACCCAATTCTTGCTTTTATGGACTTTTTACATTTTTTCTTTTATTTTAAATCAATTTAAACTCTATTTAAAAGTACTAGCAAGCATTTTCAGAGATAATAAAGCAGCTTAATTCTAAATCTGCAATGGTAATATTTAATCACTGATAGTTACTTTTATTTTTCTCTAAGAAGATTTTTTAAAATACATTTTAGAGTTCAATCCCTGGTTAAAAAAACACACACACACATTTTAGTTTGCTTCAAAACATAAAAAGATAAAACAGACTCATGATAAAACAGCTCAGAATCAAAAATGTTCCCTATTTTCTATTTAACTTCTCATACTTTAAGAGAACCAACATAAAAACATGTTCCAATAGGCAATAATTTTCTTAATCTAAAAAGCAAGTAACTTTGAAAGCTGTTTGGCAGATTTTAATGTAAGATCTCTCAATGTCCACACCCACCCTAAGGACAGAAGTTCACAATGACCTACACTGACAGCATTAGTTGGGCCCAATCCTGAAAAGGGCAAAACTGGTAGCAGAAGTCTTACTAGTGTTCTACTTTGGCAAGGCCTGAAAGTTTTTTAAGCTACACATCTAGTATCCAATGTTCCAAGAAGGAGCTTCTGTTATTACTGAGCTACAGCATGTCTATATCCCACATGTGACCTAGCTCTCCAATTCCCTGCCAATATTCCAGTTCAGTGTTGTGATTAGATTTCAGATTTAAATTAATACCTTACTACATTCCTGCCAGCTCTGTACTCTTAAATTGATTCCATGAGACGGATGGTGGGATTGGGCAACAATGTTATATATCCCGTGCCTCTCCATCAATGATGGACTAAATTTCTGGAACTAGGAAGCTATTATATGCCTGATTCCCTTCCCTGTTCTATTCACCACTGGCTTGGGTTACTTAAATCTCAACAAGCTCTCTGCTTGAAAGTGTTTGAATTATAGCAAACTAATGAAGCTAGAAAATAATTTCATTACCATGAAGTTTGTCCCATACATTTTATAGTTGAAGGAAAAGATCCAGAAATTGAGCCATCTGTCCATGCTAATGTTAAAGAGAACTTTCATTCTTAGGGATTGAAGGCAGACATTGAGACGTTGAGTTCTCACAGGAAAATCTACCTAATAGTTTTCAAAGTTATTTGCTTTTTAGATTAAGAAATATAGTAGCTATTGAAACTGGTTTTTTACATTGGTTCTCTTAAAATATGAGAGGTTAAATAACAAGTGTTCCGGTTGGCTGAGCTTCCTAACATCTAGGTAAAGGGTATTTCCACAGTGTCATGCCTACCTATATTCCAGACATAAATAAGCATTTTACCTGTGAAGGAAACAGAGATGGGTCAATTGCACCTTGTGAACTTTGACCAGTAGTAACACATTCCTTCAACAACTGTTTCAAAGTTTGCTTCATTTCCAAGGCTAAATCATTTAACCAACCCTAAAAATAAAATTAGAAAATAATATACACTAGGCATAAAACAAATAAACAATTTATTGACTGACATTATTTATAATTCTTTGACTTTCATAATCCCAAAATGTGCAAAATGGCAGATATAATTCTTTATTGTATTAATAAATGGCTCAAATAATTTGAAAAAAAATAATTTTTCACCTTTTGAGATAACAGTGAGTATGAAAGCTCACATATGTGGCTAGCTATAACAATTATGTCTACAAAAATCAATATAATATGAAAATTTAAAAAGTTGCCCATTATTTTCATCATTATGAAAAACAAGCTAGATAGCTAAACCAATAATTCACAGTCACAATGACTGTTCAGTCTCCTGGTTCATGCTGTCCCAGAGATCAGACATTCAGAGAGGTGCATTCATGGGAAGAAATGGCTTCATTAGAATTAGCCATATAATATGAGATGGCACAGGGAAGGCAGGGTGTTAGGCTGCTTTGTTAAACAAAACTAACTTTGCTTCAAAGTCAAAACAATTTATTTTTCTACTCAATGATAAAGAAAATTTGACTACAGTTAAATAAATAATGATTGATAAAAATAACAACTATGTATCACAACACTGGCAATGAAATATAAAGGCAAAAACTATAATCTTAGTTTTTCATCATCTACTTAAGTTTTAGCTTTATTTTTAATCTATACAGCACATAGCGTGAACCTCTGCCCATGTTAAAAACCACTGAAGCTAGAATAAGAATCTGATTTTCAGGCGACAAAGATACCTGCTCTGTTAATCACAAGAGCTTCCAAGGTATCAGCTTTTGATTTTCTGGCATAATAAATGTCCTAGCCCAGTTACTAAAACTTAAAATTCTTCTTCTCTATGTTGTGCCAATAAATTAAAGAAGGAAAACAACAAAATTCTTAAACATGGGAGCTACTTAGGAAAACTACAAGGTTTTTAATTACCTGATTTATATACTCAACATCCAATAAAATGTTGAGACCCCTAACCAAGAGCAGATATTTTGCTGGCCTGTATAGATAGGCACATCCAAAGGCAGGCCCCTGGCTTCCATTTGGAAGATAATTTTGGAACCTGAGAATTTCAATGTGACATAAACTATTATTGACTAGTTTAAGCTATATGCCTATAATAGGTCTTTGATTAGTTTACTTCCAGTCCTGGAAAACTAATCAGCGGTCGTTGTATAAATGCAATGGTTTCTAGTTTATTTGTTCACCTAAATGATCTCATACAATTCATATTTTCAAGAATAAAGAGAACAAGGATTACGTAGTACTTATACAAAATACTGAAGTATTTATGTTCCAAGGAGTATATACTGTACATGAAGTCAATGATCTCATTTAATTTTCAATAGAAAATTTTTGCAACAGATATTAAGATTTCCCTTTTACTGATAAGAAAACTGAGACTCTAAATCACAAAGCTAATAACTTGTGGAGCTTAGTTTACAAGACTTTTTGACTACAAAATCAAACTTCTTTTCATAAATACATGCTACCTGTCAAAGACCCAAAATCCATATTCTTTTTAATATCAAAACACTCTGAACCTGGCCAGGGATTTAGCTAAGTGGCACCATGCCCATTTTTTGTACCTATCCCCAGTATAAAAAAAAAAAATACTCAGAACCAAACAAAACAAAGGATTCCTGAAGATATGAGTTTCCTAAAAGACATAAATTAAAGCAACTCTATCCTACAAATTGACTAAATTATTTTTGATACAAATTTTGTATGTTAATTCTTTTTATTTTCATACTTGAAAAAGAATTGCTTACCTCTACGTTGTTTGATAGAAGAACTTTATTTTTTAAAGGTACAACTTCTCCCTCTAAAGATTTCATTGCAGTTATATGTTTTGATTCCTCATCAAAGCACACACTGTTAATACCTGTTACAGAAAAGCAATGATTTAATTATAAAAGGATATACACTTGTAGGTATGGTGAGCCACCATGCTGAGCAAAGAAAAGCAAAACACAAATCAGTACATAAAAATACATAAGACGTGGGTCAGGGATTTAGCTCGCAAGCACAAGGTCCTGAGTTTGATCCCCAGCACCAAAAAACAAACAAAAAAACATAACAGGGAATTCATTTATATCTTCTAGGAATAAGAGAAATTAACTCAAAGTGGTAAAAACCAGATCAGTGACAGAGTAAATGGTGAAAAATGACTGTAAGAAGACATGAGGGAACTGTGGTTTGATCAAAACGTTTTGTATTTTAACTGAGCAGTTACACCAGTGTATATAATTATCAAAATTCATCAAATTACTTAAAGTATAAACATTGTATTGTATGTAAATTATATACCAATAAAATTTATTTTAGGATACTAAAAAACTTTCCTAGATGAGTTATAAAAGCAATGATTGAAGATAACATTTAAATATGAGACAAAAGAGGGCACTGGCAGAGTAAATAAAACTTCCCTCAAATTCTCACATTACTTTTAGTATAAAATAAGTGAACACGTGATCTCATTTTGATCTTCAAAACAGTTACTATTTTCAATATAAAGAAGGAAATTTAGGGCCGGGGATTTAGCTCAGTGGTTTTGCCGCCTGCCGCACAACTGCAAGGACCGGAGTTCGATCCCTGGTACCAAAAAAAAAAGGATATTTAATTTCAGAGGGGTAAATTAATAACTATTAGAGAAAGAGCTTGAATATAAGCTCTCTGATTCTAACAGCTATATTACTTTCTATAGCTCACATAACAGGTATAGACATAAACATCCTAAAACTTCGGATACGTCAAACTGGCAAATATTTGTGTAAAGGAGCAGACACCAAATATTTTAACTTTTATGGGCCATAAGGTTTCTGTGCCAAATACTCAAAGCAGCTGTACATAATATGTAAAACAAATGAGCATGATCCTATAAAACTTTATTTAAACTTTAAAAGTAAAACAGGAAGTAAGACAGATTTACCCCATGGGCTGTAGTTTGTTAATTCCTGATTGTAAATCAAGACAAGAATTGTTAATTTTTTAATTTTTCCTGGTACTGGAAATTGAATCTGGGGCCTTAGCACTGAGCTATATTCCCAGCCTTCCTTTTTTTTTTCTTTCTCTCTTTCTTTCTTGAAAGGCTTAGTTTCATTACCTTGCTAAATTGCCAAGGCTAGGCTTAAACTTAATGATCCTCCTGCCGCAGACTAGGATTCTTTACTTCTTAAAGTTAATTTGAAAAATACAGCTCATTTTCAAAGAAATGAAATACTGTGAGAAAATAATCACCATTACTGAATATTTCTACATGGCTATCTTTCATTACTGAGATCTTAAATTCAATAATGAAAAAGGTACATTCTCCTTCATGTTCAGGATAGGCTTTTACACAGCCTATCCTCTCTGGCTGACCACCCTTCTTCTAAGGCCTATATATTTATTCATCAGTTCTAACCTTAAATGTTATATTCTCCATGATGCTGTATAACTGCACTAAATCCCCTCATAAATACAGCTACAACACTGTATACATATGTAAATCTTAAGAACTGTCACAATGTATTTATTATAGCTGTCAATTTACTAGCTTGTCTCCTCTTCTAAACTCTTTTTTGAGTAAATGAATTATATTTTATTCAAGTGCCTAGCAGATAATTGAAACAAAGTAAATACCTACTGAACAAAGAGTAAATCTTACCAGCAAATAGCTTCTTAAGGTGAGATTGAATCACTGACGGATTAGTAGACTGGCCCAGTATTTCTAATAAGTCATCATCACCAATAAAATAAAATCTTGGGAACGCTGAGCGTTTTTCCTAATAAAAAAAAATTAAAATCAGCTTTCTTTTCAAATAATTAACATATTAAATGCTTTATAATTTATTACAAATAGACTCCTTTAAAAAAACATGCCTCCAAAAATTCATTCAATGATTTCTGACATCTTTGAAGCTGATCAAGTATCGTTAGTAGGGCATTTCTGATTCCTGCATGAGTAGTTAATGTTGTGACTCTATTGTCTTTCTTGATGTCACTCATTACTGATCTACAAAAGAAAAATTATTTCCACATGTATTAATAGTTTTGTAGTTGAGATTAAGATATTTATTTTTTCATCTGTTTGAAATAAATTGAGGTAACACTATTAACTTTTAACTATGCTATAAATTAATGTCTAATTGCAACTCTTCTCTTTTCACAGTACAATTTCTCTTATTTCATTTGTTCATTAAACACACTAAGTCCTATCTCACAGAATGGTCTGATGACAGAAAAAGACATTAAATAATTTTTAAAATATTTAAATAAAGCTAGGCATAGTCGAACACCCTTATAATCCCACCTGCTGAGGAGACTGAGGCAGGAGGATTGCACATTCAAAGCCAGCCTGGGAAATTTAGTCTCAAAATAAATTTTTTGAAACAGTGGAGATATAGCTCAGTGGTAGAACACTTTCCTGGCACATGCAAGGCCCTGTGTTCAATCCCCAATACCACACACACACACACACACACACACACACACCGGGGGCGGGAGGTATGGTGTTAAGAAGGTAAAGTACAGGGCCAGGGATTTAGCTCAGTGGTGCTGCCCCCTGCCTCACAAGTGCAAGGTCCTGAGTTTGATCCCCAGTGCCAAAAAAAAAGAGAAGGTAAAGTACAAAGTTTTGTAAAAGTGGCTAATAAAACATGACTTTGAGGAAATTATTTTAGGTGAGATAAAAATGATGAATAAAAAGAAAGTAAGTTCTGGCAAAGATCCTGGGAAAGAGCTACATATTTGGGATAATCAAAATATAGTGAACGTTTACATGAAAAATTGTTACAGTAGAAGACACACTGCCATTAATCCCCTACAAAATTTCCCCTGCTAGCTTCAACCACACATCACATCATTCTTCCCACTTTCTGAAGCAGTTCTAAAAGTCCTCTTTCATGTCCGTACAAGGTGTGATCAAAAATATAGTGAATGTTGCTGCCATGTGTCATCCAATGGAAAATCAGGCTCCTAATGTAAAAACATTACAGTTTTTATCTACCTTACTCATTGGCTCTGGTACCATTCAACATCTGGCTATTCCCCAAAGTCAAAATGACCATGAAAGGCAAATGTTTAGAATTGATTTAGGACATGTGCCCATAATAACACAACTAAAGATACAACAGAGGACTTCCAGAACTGCTTTAGAAAGTGGCAAGGATAAGTATGTTCAAAGCATGGAGTAGTATTCTAAGGAGAATTAACGGCAAATGTCTTTCACTGTGATAAGTTTTTTTTTTTACTTTCAACATTCACTGTATTTTTTAATCACATCTTCTATACCTGAGAAACTAAAAGTTGGAATTACTAAAAAAAAAGAGAAGACAATAAAAAATTAGAGAAATGGACAAGAGGAAGATCATGCTTTATACTTAGACCAATGAAAAATCATTTGAAGGTTTGAAAAAACCTCACCAACTGCTGGTGAGGCTGGAAGGAAAAATTAACCCCTCTACATTGTTGGTGGGAATGTAAGCTAGTACAATCACTATGGAAATCAGTGTGGAGATTCCTCAAAAAACTAGAAATTCCATTTGACCCAGTTACTTCCCTTCTAGGTATCTTCCCAAAAGAGTTAAGAGACATCATACTACAGTGATTCATGCATATTCATGTTTATAGCAGCACTATTCACAACAGCTAAATCTTGGAAGCAGTCTAACAGATGAATTGACCAAGAGTATGGGGCATTAACACACAATGAAGTAACACTCTACCATAAAGTATGATAAATTTGAGTTACTTGTAGAAAAACTGATGTACCTTGAGACCATGTTAAGTAAAATAAATCAGACACAATAGCTTAAATATCACATAATTTCTCTTATATTAGAAACTCAAAATATAAATAATTTAAAGAACAAAGAAAAGATAGACCATAAGAAATGAGAAGATAGATCTTTGGTAAATGGAAAGAAGATGCTGAGATGGAGGTAGGGGAAGGAGAATAAAAGGAATTAACATACATTATGTACATGTACCTACTCCCCATAATAAATGTAATCATTATGTACTAAAAACATGTACTAATTTTAAAAAATAAGAAGTTTCACTTACTAAAATAAAATAAAAAATAAGGAATCTGCTATTTTATTTATTTATTAGTTTGGTACCAGGGATCAAACTCAGGTCCTTGCGCTTGCAAGGCAAGCAGCAGGACCACTGAGCTAAATTCCCACCCAAATCTGCTATTTTAAATGACTACTGTGACCACTGTGTGAAAAACTTATTGGAGAAAATCAGAGAAAGTCAGGTTAATGTAGCACTCCACATGAGAGAAAAAATAGAATAAAACTACAGAAACATATGTACAAAGATGCTCAGTCCAATGCATATCAAATCAGTTAGAATGAACCAAATTTGGTAACAATAGATTTGGAAGTGGAAGGAATGGGAGATATCAAAGATATCCATTATGTTTTTGCACTCAGCAATTAGCCGGTAATTATTTAATGGAATAAGAATCACAAAGAAAAAAGATTTGTGGGAAGGGATTGGGGATAAGCTGAAGAATTCAGTTTTTACCTGTTGACTGAAGATGTTTAATGGATATAGAGCTTGGAAAGGAAATATATGAGTTACATCATAGATAGATAGATAAGCAGATGATCTCTGTGAATAGAAAAGAATTGAGACAGGCAGGTCTGCCCACGCCCTACCAAGGTCTGGAGTCGCGGGGAAGACATCAAATCACCCCACTACAGACAGGCAGGTCTGCCCACGCCCTACCAAGGTCTGGAGTCGCGGGGAAGACATCAAATCACCCCACTACAGACAGGCAGGTCTGCCCACGCCCTACCAAGGTCTGGAGTCGCGGGGAAGACATCAAATCACCCCACTACAGACAGGCAGGTCTGCCCATGCCCTGCCGAGGTCCCCAGTTGTGCGGATCACGCGTAATCAGCCTGCTCCAGACAGGCAGATACCTTGTTCCACACTATAAAGATGCAGAGGACACCAGACCACCAGACCAAGGTACTGAGTCCCACTGCTCCCGGCCCAGAGGTAGGAGCTTCTGAGCTGGCATCCCACTGCTCCTGGTCCAGAGGAAGGTGCTTCCGAGCCACCATCCCTCCCTCTGCTCCCAGCCCACAGGAAAGAGCTTTTGGGCCACCATCCCTACAGCTGCTCCCGGCCCCTGTCCCACGTCTCCCAGTTCAGAGGAGGTAATACGTGGAGGCACTAACAGCCCCCCACCCCAGGTGAAATGAGAAAACAC
>NW_004624918.1:2030462-2043178 GCF_000247695.1 Heterocephalus glaber
AATAATTAATTAATTAATTAACTTTTTAAAAAATAGATTGCTGAATGAGAAAATACAGAATAAGAAAATAACTGAAAGGTAAATCCCAGAGAATGTCTACATCTGAGGATTTGAAGAACAGTGAAAATCAAGAACTAGGAGTAGAAGCAGAATGGCAGAAAACTGACAGAAAAGTATTACAGAAGCCAAGGAAGAAGAAATGCTCAACTCTATTGAATAAAGTACCAGTCAGAAATAAAGTAAAACAAGAAATGGAAAATACCTATTGAATTAAAAACAGGAAAGTGGGGGTTAGGCTGTAGCTCAGTGGTAGAGTTTTTAGTATGCACAAGGCCCTAGGTTCATTCCCCACTCTCCATAAGAAAAATCCACAGTAAATGGTGATTTTAGTAAGTGTGTGTGTGTGTGTGTGTGTGTGTGTGTGTGTGAGAGAGAGAGCAAGAGAGAGAGGGAAGGGGGAGAGAGAGAGATGGAGATTGGTAAAGACAGAGATCAGATCAAAACTGTTCAAAAAGTAAATGCCTTAAAAGGGGGAAAAAAGAGTTTTTCAGAAAGTCTAAAGAAAAAAGATTAAGTACATAGATTAACAACCACTTCACAATATGAATAAAACACTGCTATATGTGTCAATGTTTTATGCAGTTGTACTAACCTAAAATCTTCATCAACTCTGTTGAAGCGTGTTTGCTCTTTTGGCAATGCTCCACGGCCAAAAATGGGCTCCAAATATATCCACTTTCTCTGAATATGATTTAAATTTTGCAGGTACTCATCTAACTCTGCAAGTTTTCTTTCCCAAATTGACACCTTATCTTCAAATCCTTTATAATATGGAGAATCCTTTAATGACTGAAGAAGACATCTATTATCTCCAACCTGATTCACTATATCTTTCCAGTCTTTAATCAGCTTGATAGTTCGACTTTGGCTGTCTTCATAGTCAGTCAATGTAAACACTGCTCCAACTCCCCAAAGATCAAGTTCACGTAAAGCTTCTCTGATTGTAACTTCACCTTGTGCCTGACTATTTAAATTCTGTTTAACACAAAATACCCACACTTACTATTTCAAAACTAATTTTTATTATGAAAATATACTTTATAAGAATATACATTTATATAGATTTTTACCATAAGGAAAAAAAAATTATGTTTTACACATAATCCATAAAAAGTAACTTGTTATCCTATCAAGATTTATCAGCTATTAGGGATTCACATGCATGTGATTCATACAAGTTTAAAAGAAAAACAGAAAACTCAAGCATCCATTACAAAAGAGAAAACTAGTCTGGCTTAAAGTTTTGGAGACCAAAAGGCCAATATTTGGGAAAATGGGACTACAGAAATGTTACTGTAATCTTATTGTAGATTCTGACTCATCCAAAAGGATTAACAATCAAATGGAGTTATCTACTATAACAATGATTAACAAACATGCTCCAGGGTTACTGACAAACACAAAAGTTTACATTTTGGATAGAAAATAAAATAATATCGGGGCAGGGATTTAGCTCACTGGTGCCATCGTCTGCCTCGCAAGTGCAAGGTCCTGAGTTCGATTCCCGGTACCAAAAAGCACCAAAAAAAAAAAAAAAAATGGCATCATGAGTCATATTTTTATAATAAATGGCCAGAATACAACATCATCTGCCACTTAAAGTATTGTGACAAGTTTTAGTTACTTATGGCCTTTGCTAAATCTGATTAATAAACAGATTGCTAATATGATTGATAAACTAATCGGCTTAGCTCTCTAGATTTTTGTATACATTACCTTCAATTTATAACATACCATATGATTTAAATACATTAGGTAAAATGATTTCTATTTGTTAGCTTTTTATTGTAGTGACATCCTTTTTTTTTTTTTAACTCTTCCCCCACCACACCAGGGATCAAACTCAGAACTCTACGCTTGTGAGGCAGGTGTGGCACCACTAAGCTAAATCCCCAGCAGTGATATCCTTCTTAAAGGAAAAAAATGTATTTTATATTTTTTCTCTCACAAAGAGTTTACAGCATATTATTTTTTCCATAAACACATTAACAGTGCTAGATTGATTCAGGTGGATTACTAAAGAAAGAATGGAATAATAAAACGTTATTACTATTTTAAGAGAAGGAAAAAGTATGACTTTTATATAAACAGCAGAATATGAAGTAAACCTTTGTCAACAAAACTCAGCATTAACTGATATTTATAAAAATATTCTTACTTTAAGGTCTGAAGCTTTGGCCACAATTGTGTCTGCTACTCTGAGAAGATCACCAAACAGTAATTTCTCTAGACTAGTCCCTCTAGGAAGTCCAAGCAGACGAAAAAGGTCAAGCCAGTGATCTGGAGAAAGATGCTCCCCTCTCACATATTTCAAAATAGGAATTACAATCTGTTTAAAAGAAGAAGAAAAAGGTATATGTCCACATATGCAAACAGCAAATTATTATTTCATGGTTATTAGCACTCCAAATTTTACTCTTTTATCTTATTTAACAATCTTGAAATCACATTCTTAAACAGAATTGTATGAAAGTTTTTATTAAACATTGCTACAAATATACATAAATTTCCCCTTGTACTTTACTACATTTTAAAACACGAAAGAATATTTCTATTTTAGGATACAATGCATGTTGCACTAGGATCTATAAATACTCTATAATATTATCTATAAATTTCTTAGTTATAACTTCTTTCCAATTGGTAGCATCTATAATTTCTCTGACTTACTTTATGTTTCCTATTTTATATATAATGAAATAATTTCTTTTTTTGTTTGTTTATTTTTGAGGCAGGGTCTCGCTGTATAGTTCAAGCTGGCCTTGAACTCACTATGTACCCCAAGCTGGCTTCGAACTCTGAGTGATCCTTCTGCCTCTGCCTCCCAAGTGCTGGGATTACAAGCATGCACCATGATACCTGGCTTATAATGGAATAATTCAATTAAAAAAGTATAAATTAAAATTATGTTTCATTTACTGAATAAGAAAAAGATCAATGAATGCTCCAAACATTTAATTAATAGAATAAAGCAAAACAATCTTACTTTATATTTGTCAACTTCTGATTGTAATTTCACTGTCATAACTGAATGTTCTTCAATCTTCCTCAATTTTTCATGCCAATTCATCAAAAATTCCTCAAACAGATAAGTCTTAGTTCTATAAAATAACAAAAACACACCTTAAAGTTCACATACACACAAAAAAACCAAATTATAAGAATCTATATATTATATAGTTTTTGAATCAAACCGAAAAGTAATCCAATCTTCATTGGCCATTTCCTGAAATCCTTGTTGAAATTCTTCATAAAGTGCCCAAATTTGTGCACAGCTCTCAATGTCTTTAGAGATGTTACATGCTAGAGAGAAGTTAGGCTCCTCTAGTCCAAAATGATGACAATCATCACTATCAAAACAAACATTAAAATATTTATAATTTTAAAAAGAACAACTATTAAACATCATTATTTAAACATATATTTATTTGCATGTGTGTAAGCATGCACGTGTGTATATTACTAGTGAAGATACAGTAGAAGATGAAATCATTTACATAAGAATTTTATATGACTTAATGGACATTTTTTCAAAAGACGCCAACATGGAGTTGGTAATGCATATATGGATATTTTTGTGTATATAATATATATAAATGTTCATGACTTTAATAAATCTATAAATTAAATAAATCTATAAATCTGGTAAGAGAATAGTTTCCATCAAATATAAGATGTTTTCCATTTATAATTCGATTTTATATGTACAGTAATAAAAATTCCACTCACCTATGAAAGCAACTATTTTACTAATACATTCATCTAATTAGATCAAACCTAAAATACTTCTCAAATCTAGTATCTTATTATTATAAGATAAATCAACAACCCCCTTTTTTCCCTGGAGGTCTTATTACTTATTTTCCTACATTCATTTTTCTCAAAGAGGCATTAAAAAAATTTTATTCCAAAATGTTTCATATATTCCATTTTTAAACAGAATGAGATCATAAAACATATCTCAACTTCCTAATATAACATAAATTTAATTTTTATACTATTTTAAGGCTTTTCTTGAAATTTGCTCTAATATCCCAATCACAACTCCTAAGACAGTAGTAATGTGAACTTATACATGTATTATTTGTATTTTAAAACTACTAAAGTTTATGAGGAAAGGTATTAAGACAGCAGACACAGGAAAATTATTAAATTAATACATAAAATTTATTTTTCAAAAATGAACATTAATAATTTTAAAGAAAAGACGTACACTAGCTTTTTCCTTATGACTTCAAGATCATCCAACTCAATTTTTTTCTCTTTTATTAACTTTGCATTTTTTTCAAGAGAATTATGCTGGCTAGTTTCAATAATATCATCACCAGGTTTCAGTTGGTCCCAACGAGCTTTAAATTTTTCCAGTTCTTGATAATACATTTGAAGACGTGATTTCACATTTCCTTTCATCACTTCAATCTACAAGCCAATAAAGTTCAAGTAATTTAATACAGAGTAAACTCTCACCTAATTTTCACATTTTCAATTCTGTTTTCTGTTTAAAAGCAGAAAAAACATGAACTTTTCAAAGGTTTACATCTTAATTATTGATCTAAAATATGATAAAGTAATTCAACCACATAAAATTAGAACATAATAAAGATAATATTCAACTATCATCCTCAAACAAATCATTCTTGTGATTAACAGCACCCACTACAACTATCAACAAAGTGATGTAACTTAAAAAATGATAAAAGACTGCTAGTTGTTTTATCTGAGTACATAGCTGCTTAATTAAGGAAAGTATTTCCTAAACTTCTACGTAACCAAAAGTCATAGACTAACTTCTGGTAAACAGGATATGAGCGCAATAGATGTGTCCAACCACAAGGCTATATATTAGAAGACAAATAGTACCTCTTCCTCATTCCCTCTTCCCCTTCCCTATTAGGTAGGAAGGTGGTACCCCATCTTGGACAATACGATAGAGATGCTGAGAAATTAAACTGAAGAAATACGGTCCCCAGACAAAGTTTTGGTGCAGAGGTATTTCAGCTTGCAATCTAACTTGAAAAAGAAACTTGAGCTTTAAACATTGGGGTCTCCCATTAGAATAGTCAGACTGATAGAATGATAAATTTAGATTTCTTTTTTTGTTGTTGTTTTGGTTTTTTGTTTTTGTTTCGTTTTGGGTTTTTTTGGTACCGGGGATCGAACTTGGGTCCTTGCACTTACGCAGCAGGCAGAGAAACCACTGAGCTAAATCCCCAGCCCTAGACTGATAAATTTAGTAATAAAAAACATGAGTTTCAGAAATCGCCTTCAGACATATATAGTAGATAAATTAATTCATAATACTGAAAATAAAATTATATTTTAAAGGGACTATTTTCTTCTTTTGATATGGTAGAAAATAAAGACGAACCATGTGCTATATCATTTATATAAAGTATTTTACTATAAAAGTACAGAGGAAGGTCAAGTTCAACAACAACATTAAATTCTTGTAACCCTGGGATATAATGAAATAAATATAAGCAAAAAACTTATGTGAGAATAAATTAAGTTTTCATTTTAATAAAATAATTAAAAGTTTCATACCTGGTCTTTAATCATAAGTTGATGACTCTCCATCATTAACTCAAATTTATCCCACTTGGATTTCAGATTACTAATTGTTTCTAACCCTCCACCTGCCACAGTTCGTAAAAGTCTGTTTTTATTTTCAGCTTCTTGAAATAAAGGCAAAATCTAAAGGTTAAAAAAGTGTGACAAATTATTTTCTCAAGTCTCTTAAGATTTCATTTATTTTAATCTTTGCTTCATAATTTGCTCTTCTAAAATCAAGATCCTAGATATAAAATTTCTAATGCTTACTTATACACAAGCTCAACTACGACAATCTAACAAGCGTAGAAGTTAAAAAGGGTAATAATAATAGTAATATGAGCCTGAGTAAAGCAATGAATCCACCAACACAGTAACATAACTATTCAAAGTAAACTTTTCATTATAAACATTCCATTAATAAGAAAATGCTAAAGAATCTTCTAAGAGAGTAAGATTACTGATTATAAGAGCACAAGAAAAGTATCCTACTTTATAGAGAAGAGAATGTTATGGAAAAAGTACTTAAAAATGGGACAGTTGAAGTAAAATCAGGTTCCTGTATCCAGAGTTTCTAACTGAAATGTACTAAGTTGTGTATAGTAAGCAGTTTGTCAAAAAAATCTGGATGTAGCTCAATATGTGCTAAATGACTGCAGTTACTTCTAAGTCTTTTAAAGCACTGTAACACATTGTCCTATAATTAATATCTGTACTTTTATAACCCCAAACAATAATATCTATTGAAAAAATTTTAAATACCACTGTGGATATATGACAAAACAGACAACAAAAGAAGTTCAAATATATATCTCAATGATCCCTGGGAAGAATCATTTCCATCTAAGAAACAGAAAAGCCAATGGACCACAAATCCATGTTGCACTAGGAGAATTAGTAAAAGAAAAACAAAAGTAAGATTTTCATTCCTTTCATGTGATCAGAACTTAAGTTAGCCTGTAAAGACATTACAACAGTTTCCTGGTCTACCTGTTTCTAGTACCACAGAGAGATATATCAAAACAGAATTCTATAACATCTTGCTGCATAAAATGCAGCAGTGTCTCCTCCATGCCCACAAATACAGCATATGATCCTTAATGTCGTTCATATAACGTAGAGTGTACCTAATTCTTATGCTACTTCTTACCTAGTATATTACCTGTTTGCTGTTCACAGCAAACAATGTCTGTTTCTCATCTTAGCTGTTGTGATGTTACAGTCTTCCCTCCCATTTCATTCTCAGTTTTCTTTGCTTTCCTCTTTTTATGCTTGAACCATATTTTTCACACAACTCAATCTTTGTCCTATACTCTCTAGTGTGTGTTCCCTAATAGATGGTCTAAGCCAGTATCAGGGATATAAAGATGACTTTCAAGTTTATCTCTCTAGATCTTACATTTACTCTAAATTCAACTTGTGCCAGTCAACTCAATATCCACTACAGCCAAGCTCTAGTCCGTCCTCCAGCTATCTTCATCTCAGGAAAAAGGCATCAATTCCTGCTGAACTAGTCAAACCAAAATCCTAGGAGACACTTTGATTTCTCTTTCTCTAACCCTCTCTACCTGATGTATCAGAAGATCTTGGCTGTAACCATAAAATCTGTCATCACTCTCTCCAGTTCAATCTCCACTACTACCATAGGGTACAAGTTTTTATCAGCTTTCATCTGCCACATTAAAATATTCAACTAACTGATTTTAAATACAATAAATTCAACCACATAAAATTAGAACATAAATTAATACTAACAAGAGATAATACTCAACTATCCAACTAACTGGCCTCCCTACTACATTTGTTTCTCTCCAGTCCCTTCTCCACAGAGCAACCAGAGTCATCACTTTAAAGTATAAACCACATTGTGTCCATCCTCTTCTGAAAACCATGTAAAGACATTTATTACACTTAGAAAAACCTTCTTTAATTAATTTCTTCACCAGAAAAGTACATTATTTTATTTATCCTTAAACTCTCTTTTATACCTTTAAGCCTATCATGTAAAAGTTTGTAATTCCTTCCACTGGGAGGTATATTTTTTTCACTCTTAAATTCTCTTTATAACTTTAACTGTATCACATAGTAGAGACACATAAAAGTTTTTGTACTGATTTGAATTATTTCTCCTTCTTGCTCTAAGCATTAAAGTCATCCATAATATATTTGATAAAACTTGGCCTTGCTTCTGGGTGGAGCCTTCTGGATACTGTTTTTTAATATGTCTTTACCATACTTTCATCCTTGCCTTTAATTATAAGCTTTTTCATTACATGTATGTGTATTCATAATGCAGCTCTAACTTCATACTTTAGCATCCTAAAATTACAATTTTGAAGGTAATAGCATGAATTATTTAAGCTTACTCTTATTCTGAATCATCATAAAATAGACTTCTGAAAACAATGCTAAGCATTACCGTTAGTGTTTTATTTAACCATCAGAGAATCAAGAGCCCAATAATGAGCTAATCAGTTGGACCTGATTAAACAGACCTTTTTGGTTCGGATTATATATTTCTACATAATCACATGAAATTACCTAATTTAAACATCTCTAGTTCAATAAAAATAATAATAACCTCATTTTATGATTCTCACCTCTGGCTTCCGTTCTTGTAGCTTACTATACTGTAAATTTGCATCACCTATTTCTTCCACAGACTGGGGTATAATTGTTAAGACTTCCATAGCCTCAGTAACAAATGTATCAATTTCATGTAAATGAGCTGAATAGTAATATTCAAACATAAGATATATTATTATTATCCAAAAATATTTATTCACATAATTTTTAAATGAAGAAGTGTTAGAAGTATTTACTACATAAAATACATTAAATCTTAGATTATAATTCACTTTCCTACAACAAAATTCAAAGTATTGAATAAGCAAAACATTTCTTCCCATGAAAGTTTATTGGTTTCCTATTTGCTTAAAATTTTTCAGAAAAAAAGAGTAAAATATAATCAGTCTTAGTAAGCTTTACTAAAAATTAGAAACCTTTTCAGTCTTTTAATATGTTAAAATATTTAATTGTCATTTGAAAAGATAAGAAGAAACAGATTATGCCAGAATTACCTATATATCTTAGTAACATACAACAAAATGAAACTAGCTCAAACTCCAGATAATACAGATGTCTCCAGATTTTAGATCTCATGAGAATGAGATCTTTTTACTTTTATAAATCATCATTTTGAGCAAATTTTATTTTAGCATGTTGCCCAGTTTCAATTTTGAATCAACATTGAGGTTCATGTTTTACAACTACCGAAGTATATGACTCTACATACAAAATGAAATAAAAATTAAAGTGTCTTTACCTTGGATGGACTTCTTCAAAGAAAGAACAAGCATATCAAATAACTTCTGTATGAAATCATCAATCACAATCTTCACAGGGTTGCAATTAATATTTAAGCAATCCACTTTGACAATACTAAAAAACGTCAACAGACATATTTAATATGAAAAAAATCTCATAATATTGCAATGATTTTGTATAAAATCAAAATTTAAGTGAAAAGTATTATTGTGATCTTTAAACACATTTAGATTTTAGGTTTAATTTAGCAAAAGTGGCTATACATACTATTTCAAAGATTCTTGCTGAACAATGTAAATATAACACAAATCTTTGATCATCCCATGTATCAGTTTTTTATAAAAGCACATTACAAATTATTGAAGAATCAAGAGAATATATTTAAATATTTATATAGTTTGTCATAGCATAGAACGTACTTATTTAACTATTTATAAGATAAGTTCAGTATCCTGCAGCCAAAATACAAACATTTCAGTAAATGAATTAACAAGGGCAATGTCACCTTTTATAGGCACTATATGCACTATCACACAAGGCCTTTCCTGGAAAGTATTGCTTTCCATTAGTAGTGGCTCTAGTGGTGAGAATACCAGAGAGCAAGGGAGATAAATTCTCAAGTAGCTAGGTTATGAGACACCCTTCAGAGGCTCTGTCCACATTTACAGCAATATATGAACACAGCACTTCACTGTACACCAGAAAAAGGAAGCAGAGTAGTACAAAAGCAGAAGTAAATATCATTAGCATTTTATTCTGTGGTATGCTTTCACTAGTAGCTTCTGACCATAATTACACTGCACTAATGCACAGCAAATACTAGCTTCTCATACCACAGCTGAATAGAAGCCTCATCCTCCAACTTATTCTACCCAACTAAATCTTAGCCAGAGCCTCTAGAAGGCAAATGTCTTTCATTTTTTGTATTGCCCTACCCAGATGATGCTCAAATGTCACAGCTGAGACCTACAGAAGGGAAGAATTTGATTTCAATACAAGTAAGTGGAGAATGCCCTTACTATCCATGTCAAAAACTATTGTATTATGGTACAGCAGTCTTATAATTAACCTCCAATACCTTGGAAGTCGTTCTACTTCTTTCCCTTTTATTTTCAATGCTTTAAAATTTCTCTCCCAATCATGCACAGTAAAAAGATGCTTTTCCACCAGAGTTTCCATATCAACTTGTCCAATCATAATCCATTCCTATTTAAATAATGAAAAACATATTATGAGAGAAATAGAACTTATAAATTGCTATTTAAAAGATTAGGACCCAACTATTAAGACCAACTACTAAGAAGAAGAAAATGTACAGTATTCAGATAAATTTTGATTTAAATAAGTAAATTTACCCACTACTGCATACCCTAAAGAACAGGAAAAAAAAGATATAGATTGAAAATATAGTAATCATAAACTTTAAGAAGAGAATGAAACTCTTTCTTTAGATTATCTTTTTAGAGCCAGGGATTTAGCTCAGTGGTTTTGCCACCTGCTGCACAAGCGCAAGGACCTAAGTTCGATCCCCAGTACCAAAAAAAAAGAGTATCTTTTTAAAGCAGATGTACCTAAATTAGAAAGGTAGAATCACTTCTTCAAAGCCAAAACTCACTGCGACAAGCTACAGATCTGGAAATATCTAGATTTACCCAGTAGAGTCTAGAAATCTAAAATGTATAAGCACTGCAGTGTCAGTTAAAGAAATGAACAAATTTTCAGTCATATAGCTCAGGATCAATACAAATGAGCAATGAAATTAGGCTTTATATAATATTTGGAATTACTTGGTTTGATGCACTTCAAACAGTAAGAAATAGTCATGCTCCACACAATGACATTTCAAGGAGAATGCATATACAATGGTAGCTATACCATTTAGCAGCCCAGGTGCATAGTCAGCTTACCACCTGGGTTTTTGTAAGCTCACTCTATGACTGTATCGCAGCAGACTGTTATCACTGAAAGCTCTAAAAGGTTCACCATCACTACTCTGAAACATTTACACACAACCACACTGTGAAACAACACATATTTCAGATTATACTCTACTCATTAAGCAACATGAGAATGTCTTATATATCACCCTAAATTCATTAAAATTTGAGCACTTCCCCTCAAAATACATTTTCTTCAGGAGAATTAAAACTGACAACAGTGGCCAGGCATGGTGGTGCATTCCTATAATCCTAGCACTCAGGAGGCTGAGGCAGAAGGATTACTGCAAGTTCGAGGCTACATAGTGAGTTCAAGGCCAGCTTAAACTACATAGTGAGAACCTGTCTCAAAAAAAAGAAAAAAACCTGACAACAGTCATGTCACATTCTAGTTTGATACAATAATGAAACAATTTTTAATTCCTTAGTCTTCACAAAATAATCAAAGACAAAAAACAGTATAACTTTTGTTCATCTGCATAAATTTAATTGTATGAGAATCCACAAATTGGGCTTTCTGGTTTACCAAGTTTTAATTGTACGCTACATAAGATAAACTAATAATGTGACATTTAATGTTGACTCAATCAGTTGAAATTTTATGAAAGGAAAGTTAAATGTTCTGTACCTTATGTAGATGTAAAACAGCTGACAATCTTCTAAACAAATCTTCTGCTTTACTGTAAATAGTCAGAAATCCACTTGCATTTCTATCAATCATAATTGAAAAAATAGACTCATCTCCTGCCTCACCTACTCCCCTAAACTGATTCGGAATGCTGATGAATCTCTTCATTTCTCTATAATATTTAGCCCGAATTTCTTCAAAAGGGGGCCTAAATTGTAACCGTCCCTGTCTGAAAATAAAATAAGAATTAATTTTACATATAAATTTATATGGTTTAATTACATATTTAATTTAAAATATAAATTATGAATTAAAATTAATTAGGATATTAAAACACCTTACTTGTAAGTTAAGTCTATATTTATTTCCGGCAGATTCTCATTAAGTGCTTCTAAGCCCATCTGATACTGATGCTCCAGAGCTTTGTACAACTGGTAATTCCAGTGCTGTTTCCATGCATGCATATCACTTGCTTGGAATCCCTAATATGTTACATTCACAGTTTTATTTAAAAATTAGATGGCAGATTGATTTTTCAGTTATTAATTTCATGTCACACAAAGTACTCTTATAATTTTTTTTAAAAACCTTATTTTAAATATTCTAAAACAGGAGCCAGGGATTTAGCTCAGTCGTTCCAGTGTCTGCCGCACAAGCGCAAGGTCCCAAGCTCGATCCCCGGTACCAAAAAAAAATATTCTAAAACATGCATTTCTTTGTCACTTTCAGTAAGTTTATGCAGTGTCAAATATGAAAAGATCTAATCTTCATGCTTAGGAATAATACATAAAGTAATCAGAATTAGAAAATTATGCTAATATTAAATGAATTTTATATTTGGATTTTATAATGCAGTAACACAAAGAATGGCTTATTTTGTAAATTTTTTAGTCATTTTTCAAAAATTCCCATGAGGTATGGGCCTCATATTCAACTAAGATCTCATTATCACCTACTACAAAACAGGCTTTGTGTTACCACCTCTATATACACCATGTCTCATGTCAAAATGTGAATAAAACTGAAATTTTACTGCCCTTCCAAAAAAGGAAAAAATTCTGACATAGTTATTTTTATCACTAATCTTCCTTCCCACTCCCTGAATGATGGATATTTAAAAATATAAGAACTTCTGGGGCAGAGATTTAGCTCAGTGGTTCTGCCGCCTGCCTTGCAAACACAAGGTCCTGAGTTTGATCCCGGGTACAAAAAAA
>NW_004624918.1:2043278-2105416 GCF_000247695.1 Heterocephalus glaber
TATATATATATATATATATATATATATATGAACTTTAAAATACTAGAATGCTGTTATGATTTGGATCTAAGGTGTTCCCTAAAGCATCATGCACTCACAAGTGAGGCTTCTGGGAGGAGACTGGATTGTGAGTGTGTGATTAGTCCACTGAGAGGTTTACAGCTGGGAATGATGTGGGGAGGGGAAGCCTGGTAGGAAGAGGCAGGTCACTGTGGGTGTGGCCTAGAAGGATGTGTATATATACAGTACATCCTTCTCCTCCTTTGATCCCTCTCTGCTTCCTACCTGCTGTGACATTAGCAGTTTCTTTTTTTTTTGGTGATATTAGCAGTTTCTTCTCTGCCATGCCACCTTGTCTTGGAGCCAGCAGACTACAGAGTGAAACCTCTACAAACTGTGAGCCAAAATAAACTTTTCCTCCTAAGAATTATGGGTGTTGGGTATTATGTCCAAGTGACAAGAAAGTAACTAAGATAAATGCTCAGGATAATTTTTATACTTTTTTGCTTCTATACAACTAGTATTTTTGTTTTTGTCTTACAGTTTTAAAAAACTAAAAAATACATGTAACACCTAACACATACTCAACTATGATTCTATTACCATCTATTACACAGCAGTCTATTTGCTACCACCTTGAGGTACATCATGTGTTATCAAAATGTGAATAAAAATTTTACCACCTTCTCCAAAAAAAAGAAACAATTTTCACATAGAGTTATTTCTATTACTAGTCTTCTTCCTAAATTTAACTTTGTGTCCTACAGACATCACAATTAAAGAGAGTTAACAGACAAAAGATATTTAAATACCAAGTCAGAAACACTACATACTCTAAATAGGGAAATCTGGCATCCGTAAAACAAAAAGAAATTTATTTTTTATATTTTTAATGTAAATTTACACTTCATCTTAGCCAAAAGGCCGAGAAGCGATAATTTATTGTTAAGTTTTGGTCTTTATATATAATTCTGTCAAAGAATTCTAAGGTTACTAGGAATTTATTGGCAAAGATTTGAAGACAAATGTATTTCTCATCAATTCATACATTCATGGTCTGAAAAGATTATATTTCAAAATACAGACACAAAGAAAATATACCCACCTGTGCTTCTACACTTGTTAAGCCAGTTCTCAATTCTTGTAATCCATCTTTCCAACGCTGTTGCTGCCGAAGCAGATCAATATTCATAAGAATGACCACCTATTAAAAATTAGGGCATAATAATCTTAATGTACTGCTGGAAAAATAGCAATTTTCATTAAAGAAAACTGACATATAGCATGTTAACTAAATGATCAAGTGTAACTCAACCTTTAAGAAATATCACAATTTGCCTGATGTAACTAGAAGGCCAAAACATCACTTCTGTGGTATTCCTGCCATAATTGCATAAGAAAATGTCATACAGGGCCGGGGATTTAGCTCAGTGGTTTTGCCGCCTGCTGCACAAGCACAAGGACCCGAGTTCAATCCCCAGTACCAAAAAAACAAAAAAGAAAGAAAAAGAAAATATCATATAAGCCCAAACTGAAAGTCCACAAAATAAATGACCAGTAAACTTTGAAAGTATCATGGTCATGAAAAACAAAGAAACACTGAATAATAAAAGACTACAGAGACTCAACAACTAAATACAAAATAAGAAACTAGATTATATCCCAAAAAAGAAAACAGATTTTAGTGGAAACAGTTATAATATTCAAAAACAGTCTGTTTCCTAGTTTTGATACCTATGCTATGGTTTCATAAGTTGTTAACATCCTGTGAAGCTCTGTAAAGGGTAAATATGAGCTCTATGCTATTTTTGCAACTTTAAATTTCAAATTATTTTAAAATAAGTTTTCTTTTAAATTACATCCTAATTATTTTTTAATAGCACTATTAATGTCCTATTCAATTTTATAAACAAACCATACCTTTTCACAAAATGTAGTGTGCCATTTCCGCAGTTTTCTATTTTCAGTGGCAAGTCGTTCAGCAGCATTTTGAAGTTTTTGGATATAGCTTTCCAGTTCTTTAGGATTATCCCAAGTAATTTGTGACTTTCCTTCACTTCCTGCTTTTGAATTCTATGGTATAGTAAAAGACATTAGTATTTAGACACTCTTCTTTTTTCTAAAAGATTCAATTATAAGTTCAATTATCCCCAACACATACCTACAATAACAAAACCATATAATAATTTTCCATTTTATAATGATAAGACAGTCTGGTCAAGGCTGAGTAGCTCTATTTCTTCCAGTTCCTCCCGCTTACTACTAAAAAATACTTGGCATAATGCAACAAACAAGCATAGGAAGTCTAACGCTTATAACAAAAAGGTCAGACAGTCTAGAAACCTCTGGAATTGAGGAATAACACAGCTAGGTTTCCTTATTGTCTACCATATATCCAGGATAGGATACTGGAGAAGCCTCCAATATGGAACTATGGAAAGGCACAGATCAAAAACACTCTAGAAAAAGCTTTATCCCTTTTTAACCAAAGGACTAGGTGAAGCCCACCTGAGCTGAGACTATACCCTTTTTTGAAGGCAATGAGACGTAACAAGTTGATGCATCTCTTTAACAGAAAAGTTCGAGTGAAAAAAAAGAGCACTGAACTCCACTCATGTGCAGTAAAGCAGTGCAAATTGGTGTTCCACATTCATCAGGATGGTACTTGCATAGTCCAACAGAAAACTGAACACATATATCCACCCAGCCAACATGCTATACCTCAGCAGAATGACTGTTTTCTAAAATATGAGGATTAAATATTGTTCAGAGTATCATAGCACAATGTCTAAAGTGACAAAAATATATTTGAAAATCATTCATGATATCAAAAATTAGGAAAGTCACAATTTGAATTAGAAAAGGTAAACGCCAATACTAAAATGAATCTAATATTAGAATTATCTAACAAAGATTTTAAAGCAGTCATCACACAAATGCCTTTAGGAGCAATTATAATTTCTTTTGGTACATGGTGAAAAAGAAAGAAAATTTTAAAAATATATATAGAGAGAGAGAGAACTGAAAAAAATAACAGAAATTTTTAAATTTCTAGATGGATTCAATAGTAGAGTTGGTAAGTTAGAAAATAGAATCAGTAAATCTAAGGACAACTCAATAGAATTTACCCAGCATGAAAAGTAGAAAGAAAACAGGAACAACATCAACAACAACAAAAAAGAACAGACTCTCCAGGACCTCTGAGAAAAAAAGAGCTAAAATACAAGTTACTAACATCTTAAAAGTTGGAAAGAGAGAAAAGCAACTGAAATAGTCACTCAAACAATAACTGAAAACATCCTAAATTTGGCAAAAGACATAAACTTACGAATTTAAGACTCTGAGTAAGTGAACCTCAAAAAGGATACACTTAAGAGTCCCACGTCAGGCCACTTAATAATTAAACTCTGTAAACAGAGTTTTGTAAACAGAAAATTTGAAATCTTGAAAGTAGCCAAAGGGAAGCAATGCATTACTTGGAAAGATACACAAATTCAAATGATTTCTCAAATGAAACCATGAAGACGAGCAGAAGTTAAAAAATATTTTAAAGTGCTAAAAGAATCATCAAACATGAATTTTGTATCTGGTGAAAATATCCTTCGGGGGAAATGAAAACATTTTCAAGCGAAGGAAAACTAAGAGAATTTGTCACTAGCCTACCTACTTTTTTTTTCTGGTACCAGGGATCGAACTCAGGACCTTGTGCTTGCGAGGCAGGCGGCAGAATCACTGAGCTAAATCCCCAGCCCTAGCCTACCTACTCTTAAAGCATGGCTAAAGGAAATTCTCCACATCAGAAGGAAATGGTAACAAAAGATGCTTGGAACTTCAGAAAGGCAAAAGAACCCTGGGATAAAATTAATAAACATACATATACATACATATATATATATATATATATATACACACACACATACATATGTATATATAGAGACCTTCTTAATATATACATATAATAAGCTTGTTATGGTTTAGATCTAAAATGTCTCCAAAATTCTCATGTGTGGGGGACATGATTTAGATTATGGGGATGCTATACTCAGAGAATTAATACATGGATGAGTCCAGCAGTTGAATGCGCTGTTAGGAGGTGGGGTCTGCTTGGGGGTGGGTGACTGGGGGTGTGACCTGGAAGGGTTTATTCTTGTTCCTAGCTCCTCCCTTTCTTTCTGCTTTCTGGCCACTATAGGTTTCTGGCATCTTTTCCTCCTCTGTACCCCTCTGTCATCCTGTTTCTATCATGGAGCCAGCCTTTAAGTTGCAGGTGTCAGGCACTGTGTCTTAGCAGATGGGACAGTAACTAAAACAAAACTATTCTCTCTCTCATGATTTCCTTAAATCTCCTAATATTTCTGAAGATAAACCTTTTTTTGTGAAACTGTCTTATGAGAAGAAAAATAATTACATTTAGAATATATTAAATGATATATAGCAGTAGATATAAATCTAAGATGGGACTTGACAGAATACTAAGGATCTTTGTAACTCTTTGGCCACTCACTGTATTATAGAATTTTGGAGGGCAGGGACTCAAATTTATACATGATTCCATTTGCAAAAATATGCATAGAAAAAAGTTTAAAAATATATACACCAGATTAAAAAGTTGCCATGCCTTGGTAGTATTATAGGATTTTTTAAAACTTTTCATTATAAACTAATCTATTACAGTATAAATTACATAACTTCTCAAAATTTTAACCCTGATTACTAATATGGAGAAAAGAGTTAAGATAGTAGGTCAAACTATCATCTGAAAGGGCTTCTTAAAAGACTGAGTTGGCATCTGAAAACTTTGATTTTTAAAAGGTCTCTACCATCCTACCTAATAAGAATGGCTCACTGTATCTAAATATATGGTTTGTGTTTAAACGCTTGCTTTCCTTCTAAAACTCAAGAATTTGGGTATATAGTAGACCAAAAATGCCTATGTGCCCATCTCCCAATATAAACCTGAGTGTTGAGTCTCTAATGACCTTCCCTATAATACAGCATTTCACATGTACTACAATGTATTGCTGAGAGAATTACACAAGCCCTGTGTGAATCTACTTGAAGAGGATACTTGGAAGCTTACAACCTGGTTTCTTCGGACTTAACCCCATGTATCTTTCCTTTCCTAATTTTGTTCTATATGCATTCACTTTAATAAATTATTGGTATAAGTATGACTGAATTGCAGCTCTTATGAGAACAACTACACACTAAGTTCTGTGACTCTTCCTAGTGAATAACAGAATGTGGGAGTGGTCTTGAGGACCTTGAAGCAGCTAGTTGTCCACTTTCAAATAAAAGGGTATATTCCTCTTATTTTTTCATGTCTATGAAGGCTAAAAATAGAAATTTCAAAAAGCTAATAGTCACATAGTAAAATAGAGTTTAAACATTACTATGGGTTTTCCTAATTTCATATGTGTGGACATTTAAATAACAAGAGATAAAGAGTAACTAGGTATTAGATAACAAAATCAGGAGATGGTAGAAAAGCACTAATGAACATTGTACAGAAGGACCTCAAACATCAAGAAAAAATAAATAATATCATGTAAATCATATACTATCCATATTAATGCAATTAATCAAAATAAATACCAAAATATGTGAAATACTAAAATCATTTAAATCTATAGCTAGAGAAAATTACTACTTGTTAAGAGTGAAGGAAAACATTGTGGAGCGAAAGAAAGTCTAGCTCAGTGGTTATGCTAAGGGGAAGGGTTACTGAAAAACTAAGAAATAAGAATCACTTCACAAGAGACTACTATTGGACAAGAGATAGAGAATAGGAATTTGAAGAAGGCATGTAAGGGAGATGAATATGATAAAATAAGGGGAGATGAATATGATAAAAATATAGTACATGCATATATGAAAATATACAGAACCAATATTTTACAAAATTAATGGGCACTAATAAAAACATATCATATTTATACATATGTGATATTTTTAAAAAATTATTTCACATGTAAAATCTAATTATAAAATATAAAAAGTTCATTTACCTTAATTATCTGTTCAAATGCTAAAGCAGATTGTAACATCATTGGCCTCTGACTTTGAATCATTTGTTGATCAATAGAATTGTAAAAATGTGCCACCTAAAAGGTAAAAGCCCAGTTAGCAATAATTGATAATAAATAACACATTCTGTTTGTAAGTTTTAATTTTTCTTCATTTTTAATTGTTTGAATGGTAGTTAACTTTTCTCAATTCTAAGATTAAAAAGAAAGTAGTGTTCCATCTCAAATACAGGATTTATTCATGAATTATTGAATACAGTGAACGTATATATCCTGAGTTCCTACAATTTCCCAAGGCACATCTGGAGGCTCATTAGACAAAGATAATAAAACCTAGTCCTTGAAATCAAATTCACAGCCTCAAATGAAAGAAAGAAACACAAAAAAGCATGTTAACTGCTATGAGTCTAAATTCTTAGCTCCCACATCTCTCAAAATCTGCTCCTTCCTTTTTCTGTATATACCAGAATGATATATCCATTTCCTGGACCAAAAATTATTTGTTTTTAACTCTTCTCTCACATTTCACATCAGCAAAAACCTATTACCTATACTTTCAAAATATATCTTGAATTCAACCACTTTATACCTCCCATCAATCTTACTCCAAACCACACACTCTCATTTCTTGGCAAGAAGAGTGACACACATGGCTAATTAGTATCCCTGCTTCCAACTATGGCCCTTATAGTCTCTTCTAAGAAACCAGAGTGATATTTGATCATATATATATATATTATATACATTATATATATATTATATATAATGTATATAATATATATATGAAGCCAGAGTGATAGTTTATATATATATATATCAATCACATCTCTTGCCTACTCAAAACATATGACTTCCCAATATACTTGAGAATAAAATCTAAAATCCCTAAACCCTCATTAGGAGCCTTCCAATGGTTTCCCAGTATAATAAAGACTGAAATCCAAATGCAAAACCCATGCCCTTATCCTAGCACGTAAGATTCTACATAAACTGTACCTTACTAGCACACAAACCTCTCCCTCATTGCACTGCAACCAAATTGACCTTATTCTAACCTACTGACTGAGTCTTCCCTCCGGAAATTTACACCTATTATTCCCTCTACCCAGAGTAGTCTTCTTTTAGATATCTGCATGGCTCTTTTGCTCACCTTATGTCATCTCTGTTCTCAAATATTACCTCTTCCTCAAGGCCTGCCGGGACCTTGTAAAATGGCAGTTTTTGTTACAATCTCTTTACTATGTTTCACTTTTCTTCAAAGTACTTAACACTACCTATCCTTGTATTATATATCTTATGTGTCTACTGTCTCTCTTACTGAAATGATAGCTCTAAAATAGTGTCAAGTAGATAAGATATACTCAATAGATTTTTTTTTTTTTTTTTTTTTTTTTGGTACCGGGGATCGAACTCCGGTCCTTGCGCTTGCAAGGCAGGCGGCGGAACCACTGAGCTAAATCCCCGGCCCCACTCAATAGATGTTTACTGAATTAATCAAAGAATCAATATATAGAAATACTTACAGGTTAGACTTGTGGACAAAGAATATTGTCAATGCAGTGTCTTTTAACATTGAGGATAAAGAAAAAAAGGAAAGGTTCGCGTAAAAAGATAAAATGGGTAATCTGGGATGAGTCAGGAGTTTAAAGGGATGATGTTTTTTAATTTTTGTGACCCCAGCACCTCAAAAATTCTTGGCCCAAAGTGTTTATAAAATAAATAACTGTACTGACTCTTCTTTCCATTAATAAGCATGAAAGTATACTATATTTGGTGGAGAATACCCACCCTACTTTCTCAGTACCACAAAAGTGGGCCCAGGCTGGAGATATAGCTCAGTTGTAGAGCATGCACAAGACCCTGGGATCGATACTCAGTGCTAAAAATAAAACAAAATAAAAATAGTACACCCAGAAAAAGCATAATCAGGAAAACAAGAAGCAACAGAAAACATACTATTACCTCAATCTGGCCATACTGCTTTCTCTCCAACATTCTACTTCATACTCTCTACTCTAGCTATATATGTGTGCATAAATAAAGCTATGTATATAAACAGATTTTCCCAGTTGCTCCTCCAGGGGAAGTATAAAAACTATATGATCGCTCCTTTACTTGTTGAGCCCCTATTGTGATAGACTAAATAATACATAGGTTATAAAAGTGACCAAACCTCTCTGCTTAAAATAATCACTCACTGCCTTGTGCACCAGAGAGAATATATGCATACTCTTCCAGAGGTATATCAGATCTCAATCCTCTGAAATGAATTATGTGATTCTATTTCTATGCCTGCCCTGGAAAAGAAGTAAAAATTCCCATCTCTGTACTTTCATGGGACTTTGAATATAACATAGCACTTCTAATACATTAAATATTTTATCTGCTTGTTTTATCTGCTGATAGTCTATAATTAGCTAAATATGGCCTTAGGAGTCCAAGAGACTTGGTATCAAATCCTAGCTGCATATCTTACTACTATGTGGAAAAACTGTTACACATGTGATTTCCAATTATCAGTGTTCAAATGGAGGATTAACTGAAATACAGTAGTTTACCCTTTATCCACAGAGGATATATTTCAAGACCCCCAGTGGATGCCTGAAACTACAAATAGTGCTGAACCCCAAATTTAATGCCTTTTCTATCTTAACTAAGCACTGGTCACATACTGTGGGTGTTATTTTGCAGTTTGACATGTGACAGAAAAAACAGCACCAAATTATTTTCCTTCTTCAAAATTTCCAGATAAAAGATTCATTTTAATACACATATATATCAGCCTCAGCACACAATTGTGTTCTTTCTCTATTAAGTGGGGAATTTTCCCTCTTAATTTAAAGGAACCATTTTGCAGCTACTTTATGGCCCATCTGAATTAACAGCATTGCTATTTTTGTGCTTTAAGACCATTATTAAATAATATAAAAGTTACTTGAACACAAGCACTGGAATGCTATGATAGTGATCAGATCTGATAACAAAGATGGTTACCACAGGCTGGTAGCATTCACAGCATAGATTAGATAAAGGGATGAAATCCATCCCAAACAGGAAGGAGTGGGGCAGTATGAGCTTCCACCGTACTATTCAGAATGATGTGCAGTTTTAAAATTATAAATTGCTTATTTCTGAAGTTGTCTATTTAAAATTTTCAAACTGCAGGTGTCCACAGGTAAATGAAGCTATGGGAAATAAAAGAGCAGATAGTGAGAGAATATACTAACATAAATAATACATCTACCACAAAGACTGGTCTTTCCCAGTAGACCAGAGATTCTCAACTATAGCTGATTTATACCTTAGGTGACATTTGGCAATGTTTTTTCTACAGATATTTTTCATGATCAGTACTAGGCAGATGCTACTGGAATATACTAAGTACAGACCAGGCATTCTATATTGCAGAGGACATTCCCCCAGTGGTGAAAATTGGTCCAAACTGTCAAAAGCGCAAAGGTAAGAAATCTGGTACCAAAGTAAGAGAGCTATGTTTTCATTTTTAAATCCTTACTACACAATATCTAGCAAAGCAGGTGCTCGATGAATTTTTGTTGAATGAAAGAATGAAAAGCCAAATTCACAAGATACTATTCCTGCCTTCCCACATCTAATAATCAAGTGAGAGAAAAATTGAAAAAAAATCCAGGGTTGGGAATGTAGCTCAGTGGTAGAGCCCTTGCCTAGCACATATGAGGTCCTGGATTCAATTCCCATTACTGAAACTAAAAAGAATACAATATGATAAGCTTTATAATGATTTTCGCACTACATACAGAATATGGAACAATCAACTAAAGGAACACACAATAGAGAAAGTGACTTTGGGTTGGAATTTAAACAATGGCACTGAGTTTTCCAATCAGAGAAAAAAAGATACTACTGCATGGAGACATACTCAGAGAAAAGGCAATGTTCATATTTGCCAAAGCATAGTGCTGTACTTTAGATCTTAAATGTTCCCCAACAACACATGTGTTAAAAGCTTGATCTCTAGAAAGGAACTACTTGAAAGTGGTAGAAGCTTTAAGAGGTGGAGCCTGGTAAGAGGCCTTTAGGTTATTAGAGGTATGCCCTTGAAGAGAATTCTGGGACCCTTCAACTCCTCTTCATTCTTTCTTTGCTTCCCAGCCATGAGGTGAGTTGTTATACACCACCACATGCTCCCACCAAGATATGCTGCCTTGCCACAGGGCCAAATACAAGGGAGACAATCAATTGTGGACTAGAACTTTCAAAACTGTGAAACTTTCTCTATATAAGTTGATTATGTCAGGTATTTGTTATAGTGACACAAAGCTAATACACATAGAATACAATACGAGGGGAAAGTATAGGCAATAAAGGCCAAACAAGTAAGGTTAGTTAGAACATGATTAAGGAGGGTTTTGTATACCATGCTAAGGAGATAAATAATGAGGTGTAAGAGTTGGTTTCAAGCAGAGAAATGACATTATGGCACTGTGCCAATAAGCAGACTGAGGAAAGGACTAGAAACAAAGACCAATCCACTAGCTCGGAAATTCTCTAAGAATTTGCCTGAAAGGCAGGCAGATGACTCTTAAATTAGAAAGTCCTTTAAAACTTTAGTAAGTAACATGGAAGAGAAAAAAATAAAGTTCTGCTTTTCCAAACGTTTTTAAAATGAAAGCCAAGAAGAATACTTTAAATTAATAAACTCCTATATAGTTTACAAAGTTTTGTTATGCAGTCACTTAACAAACCATAACTTCACAAGTTAAAACTGCTATTCTATCAGCCTAAAAAAAAAATCAAAAGTAGAAAACAAAGCCCTTAAGATATTCTAGTTTAATGTAATGAATTCAAAATAGACATATTTTGAAAAATATAATTTCATACTTGTTTAAGAATAATTGCTTGCTTGCAGAATTTCTGTGCGATGTTGGCAACTTGCTGTATTTTGGCAGGAATAACAAAGCCAAGGGCTGAAAGCTGACGAACTTCTCTTAGAAGAACCACCAAGCGATCTGAATAATGTACTTTTAGTGATCCATCATTAGGATCCAATTCCATAATTTGACTATTAGCGTCAATACTACAAAAAAAAAGAATAATCTTTTATTTCCTGATCTCACTCTTTTGAATGATGAAAAACACAATAGTTTTTTTTAACTTTTCTACAAATCTAATATTAAAATATTTTTTTATTTTCAGCTTTTAAATCATATTTTTTCACATTACCTCACAATCAAGATTTTGGAAACAAACCACAAAATCCAAAATATATCATCAATTAATATTGCAACCAAGCATTTTTAAAGTCAGAAAAGTCATCTAAGCTTCATAATATATCCATCATAAAGAAAAGATCTGGATTCATTTTCTAAAGATACAGCAGATTTTTTTTTTTTTTTTTTAGCTTTTTGAGACAGGGTCTCACTGTAAGTTCAGGCTGGCCCTGAACTCACTATGTAGGCCAGGCTGGCCTAGAACTCTTAGCAATCCTCCTGCCTCAGTGAGAGCTGGGATTACAGGCGTGCACCACCACATTCACATTACCTCAGATTTTTTTAAATTAGACTACTTGCTCCTTTAATACTTTCACTAAAAAAAAAAAAATCAATATTTTATAGAAATCTAAATGGTAAGAGTACAGAAGTTCAAATGTTTCATTCTTCTATATTTGTTTCAATACCTAAGGATTATCCTTCCATTGTTTTTGATGAAGACATTAATAGCAAATATTATTTTGACACACTAACATGCATGAATTATGAAAATGTGAGCTAAATTATGTATAAGGTATAATGTTTTCATCACCTTCCTCTTAGAATTAATTTTATATAATGCTTACTTTTCCAAATCGCTTTGATAAATTAAGTAAATATGCAAGTTTTAAAGTTACCTACTGAGAAGCAAAAACAAACCTATCAAGCCTATTTAACAGCACATAAACAAAGCATAGTACAAAACAGATACTTTCAAACAGCTTTAAGTAAAGATTAAGCCCATATTTTGCTATATCCACATAGAGCCTGTCAGAAAACTATAAAAATGATTTTTTGTCTTTATTCAGAAGTGACCTTCAAAATTAATTTGTGTATACCAGTATTTCCAAAACTGCTGAAAACATACTAATGGTTTTATGGGACAATAATGGGTTTTATATCAAAATAAAAAGCAGAAGGAAGGTGGTTTTTTTGAAAACTGGGAAGCAGTTGAACAAAGTTAAACAGGCTTCTTTACAATAGATCTCACCCCTTTGGCATGTTACCATATACAGTGATCACTACTGGAGCAACAGTTATAAAGTGTACAAATACTGCAAAATTAGTTAACTGAAGAAATAATGGTGGAGATGCAAGGGGGCGTGCTGGAGCATCTCTCATGTTTTAGGCCCAAAGTAGGCAGGAAATATGTTAATTGTCACAAAATTATTATCAGTATGTCCTAGAACCCTGTGGTTCTTCTATTCTTCCACCAAAGCCACAATTCTAGAAAAGAAAAACTTTAATAAGTACCACTTTTGACCTAATTATCTTTTGTAGAAGTATGGGGGAGATAAACAGAACTTTACATTACGGACAAAGTTACTTTCAAAAACATGTTTGGCCATGATGATGAATGCCTCTGGTCCTAAAACTACTGAGAAGGCTGAGGTAGGAAGACTGTAACTTCAAGGCCAACCTGGGCAACATAGCAAGATCTTCTCTCTTATAAGAAAAATAAAGGGACATAGTAGGGTAGCCCAGTGATAGAGAACATGCTCAGAGCCCTGGATTTGATCTTAGCACCACAGGGAAAAACAAAGACATGGTAAGTTTCTAAAGCTACAGACAGAAATAATGTTGGGACAAGTCTGTCTGAGGTACCGAGAAAATGTAGGGTTTTTTTTAAACTATTAATTTTAAATCCCCATTACAATAAATAAGTTAACCAATTAGTACAGTCAATAACACTTAATAAATATTTACCAAAAGCTTACTATGTCAGGCACTATGAAAATATTCCCTATCTCAAAGGGCTTAATACAATTTAGTGCAAAGTATGTGTGTTTGTACAATATAAATGTGAAACAATAGTAAAATACACAAACACCTCTAACAAAGAACCAAGGAGGAAGAAAAGCCTAATTCCCAATCAAGAATCTGTAATTCCAGGTAATAAACATTAGAAGTAAAGAGGAGGCAGGCAGTCAACTTAACTAGTCATAAAAGTTTCCAACTTTAATGACTTCAAAATTAAAGATCAGCTAACAAAAAAAAATAAGGAGTAGCAAGTTTGGATAAAGGAGAAAGATTAATTACATCATGAATTTGGATTAGTAACATATGGTTTTGTAATTTACAGTTTAGTATATTTATACTTACCTCAAACCTGATCTGGAATCAGACAAACCTGATTGAATATCCCTGGACCAATCATCAAATTGTTCCTGTTCATATAGTTTAAATTGGTCTAAGATATCTTTAGCACTTCGATGGAAAGATCGAAATCCTGACAGGTCAAACAAAAGAGCCTCTGCAGTCTTGATGGCATCATCTATCTTAAGAAGTCAAATCAAAGATACACATTATATAAATTTAAACAAAATTAGCATAAAATAAGGAGCTCCTTATTTTGATCTGTGATTCAGAAATTATTTTCCCTTTTATCTATAAACAGTAGAACAGATATTTGAAAGAACAAAAGAATAAGATATTTGAGAGAACATAGTATTAATCTCTGCTTCTGAATTACACACACCAGAATAACAAAACACAAGAGAAGCAAGACAATGCTTGATTTAAAGGGTAAAATAAGGGAAAGTAAAGTCTCAAAATATTTGTGCCCTACTGATTTTCACAGGAAACTTCAACAATTTCAGCAATAATCCTAAAAATGTTCATCAATAATTCTACCCTTTAGCTAAATGCTGTAAATAACAGCTCAAACAATAATTAGGCCAATTTGAATGTCAAAAGAAAAAAAGGACCTTTCCTCTGTAATTGTATATTGTAGAATATTATACCAATCTGGAAAGGTGATTGATAGTATCAAGTAGAATATTCCAGTAAATAAAAAATACAAGCTGAGTAAGTAGAACTGTCAACCATACTAGCTTTTATAGCACTTTGAGTCCTTTTACCTTTGATCACAGACCTATCAAATATTTGTTGTATGATTTAATGCAAGACACTATACCACTCACTAGAAGGTTGATAAAAGTCTTAGGTCAACTTTAATATTAAAATAATAGCCTTTTTAAATGTATAAATTGCTATTACTATCTTAGACAATGCCATACTTACTTTCTACCCTTCTTTTAACTTTCTTTCAACCTAAGGTTGAATTCAGTTATATAAAGTTTATATTTAGTTATATAAAAATATTTGCTAATAAACTATGCAACTACCAAGATTTTGCAATTCTGTTTTTTAAATGCAGTATAAACAATGTGTCCCTCTTGCACAATTTTTTAAGGCACTTTCCTGAAAAAAATGCAATTGGAATAATAAATGATTTGCAAAGTATCTCTATATAAGCAATGAATAGAGCCATTAGAATTTTCTCTATACCATTTTATAGACTTCTACATTCCTCATGAAAATTAGATGGATATGCCAAGAAAAACATTGAATATTTTCGCTACAGTTTTAGTGGACCTACTAGTATTCTTCAACTTTTATTAAAACAAATACCTTCAATTCCAACTGGCGAATCCAAACAATATTATTGACAACTTCTGAAAGATTTTTGCCAGAAAGTGGACCAGACGCATCACCAGGAATTCCTCGACATCGATTCTCAAAATCTAATTGAAAATCTATGAAATTTAAATCAAAAAAATGATTACATAGTTAGCAAGGGTTTTCTAAATGACTTTCATGTACCAAACATTATGTCAAATGTTGTAGATAAAAATGTGTCCTTACCCTCAAGGACCTTACGATGTATTAATCAAAACAGAGAAAATAACCTAATTCAAAAAATCTGGCATTCACAAGAGAGAAATTAATTAATCTTCAGTATAAAAATGTCAGAATATATCATCTTAATCATAAATGATATGCAACAAAAAAACAATCTACAAAAACTATTTTCTCAAGCAAACACTACTCTCTGGTAAATTTTTACCTTTAACTGAGTCCACAAGTCTTGCCAGTAAAGTTTCTCTTTCTAACATCAATTCTTTGCTTATAGATGGACGCTTCACCAACTCTTTGTATTTTAAAAATGCTTGAAGAAGCTAATATAAAATAAAATAAGTATAAGTTCATCCCGCTCAATTCACTTTGTATGCACACACACACACACACACACACACACACACACACACACACACACATACAGCAGCTTAAGAAAAATACTAACAGTGAAATATTTCAATGTTTTACCTGCTGTGGGCTGTCTTGAATTTCTGAGATGTAATTTTTCAATTTTCCTGCTATTTTTTGTTCTGCAGGTGCAATAAGTTTTTCATATTGAGACACTGCAGCTTTCCATAAAGGCTGTATAAATTAACAACATGGTTAGACTTCAATACTCTTTAAAAATCTATCTTTAAAAAGAACAACACAAACAGAAAATCATATAGACATAAAAACATATATATTCAACCTCAGTATATGGATTATATTGCACAGGATTCAGGCCAGTAAAAGGTTCAAATACTCGAGACAGACACATGATTTTCTCTTCACTGGCAGGTAAAAAATAGAGAAGTTTCTCATGAATTGTCCTAACAGCCAAGACCTAAAACACAAAATATTAAAACAAAGAGAATTTATTTAAATTTTAAAAAATCTACAGAGATAGGTCTATAATCTAAAGATATTAGGTAAGAGTGTCTTTAAACTAGGTTCCCTGAAATGAATGAAAGTGAAACTATAATCCTGACAACACCCATCAATAATAAGGATATTAACATTAATCAGAGTACTCAAATCTAGTAAAAATGTGCAAAATTTGGATATTTTTATGTTTTAGGCTCAATTAAGTAAATGTTTAGTCTGCTCCAAACATAGCAACAACTGGTTTTCATTATTCTGCATTAAAGTATCCCTTTAATAATGAAATCTATGTTAATGGCCCTACTATTTATAATTTACAAATGGCTAAAAAAAAAAGTATTGTTGTATTTTAAATTGAAATTTTCCATTAATAATCAAAAGGTAATCAAAAAGTTTAAGTACAAACATTATAATCTTCCATTTGAGTTAGAAGTAACAGTATAAACTCATGATTTTTTTCTTGCTAAAAAAAAAAATTCAATAATTCTATCTACATACATCTGAGCCCTAAAAGCATTAATACCCAAGGAACAGTTAGTGCTTTCTCAATCAAGTTGCTACTGAACAGTATTTCTCACCAAAAAGAACCAGGATCTTCAGAAAAATGGCTAATAAGGTATAGTACAAAAAATGTACAAGATAGGCTGAAAGGGTGTGGGGGGAGCTGAAAATCACCAAAGAAATAGTTATATCAAAATAATACTGGAGCCTCCTTGAAAAGATCCTCCTTAAAATCACTGCCCAAAGATAGAACAACTTGAAAATACTGTAATAACTACAATGTTCTTGAAACATGTAAGATATAAAAATACATGAGTTCATAACAATACTACCAAAAAACATTTCACTGTTCCTATGCAACTTACTATGACACTAACCTATTGTTCACTGTTTAAAAAAAACATAAGAAAGTTACTGTCTATACTGCTATTCTTATGCAAACTACATTTCAGGGCATCTAAAAAAATTGATGAAGTGAATTCAGGCATATAGAGGTCATTACTAATAAATGCAGAATAAACAACAGAATTACAAAATCATCACAACCATTCATGACTGTCACTAGCTGCTAAAATCATTAAGAAAAAGTTAATTGCATTATAATAGATGGATCAGGCTAACCACACCTGAACTCACAGATCAAACTCAATGTCACTAAAAATGAGAAAAACAAATGCCTCCTAATGAAATGCATAAAAACAATATAGCAGCACCTATAAAGTGCTCTTGTAAAAAAAAATCATCACGTCTAATAGGGCCTTTATAGCTAGTTACATATTCATTAATAAGAAAAATGAGAAAAAGAAAAATAATATACACAAGAAAATAAAAAGACAATTCTAAAAGATAGGAAGTACTATACAGCATGAAAAAACACAACTAGGAAACTTTTCTAGTTTAAAAGAGTCAATAGACATGTGCAATAAGTGGACCTTGTTTGTTAACTGATTAAAATAAACCCTATTAAATTTCTCAGAAAATTAGGATAAACAGTAGTTAGATATAAAATAAAATTAAGAAATTACTGTCATTTTTACTTTGTGTGATAATGGTATTGAGGCTATGCTTTAAGGCTAAAAACATTCCAAAAATACAAATAAAGAGAGATGCAAGGGAGACAAAGATGAGCCAATGATTAATCAAATGGAGTGCTAACTTATACAATTTTATTTTGTCCATATTTGAAATATTCAATAACAAAAAAGGTTAAAAAAAAAAAAGAACAAACAACTATGGTTCCCCTAAGCAAGGAGGCAGGGGGATAAAGTAAGCTTTACAATCTTCAAATAATCTCAATTTGCCTGTCACTTGAAACTAAACATGTAAACTCTATATTAAAACTAATAACTTACATAAATTAAGCAAATATTTCAAATAGTTCCATTCGTTACTCATTAAAAACAGGTCCAGACAAAAACAATTTCAATAGCCAGGAGAATGTCTCAGAGCTTCCATCCATCGATAAATGGATGTTATCATTTTTCCAACGAAGAATAAAATAGAATTTCACAGCTAACATGTTTACCAGTCGCACACCAAAGAATAAAAGAGGAAGGTAGTACTCAGCACCCACTAAGCACCTTGCACTATGCCAGATGAACATCTCAAATTATTTCATATGAACTCCTGTTCTCTCCCAAAATTATAAATTATTTCTATCAGATATATAGTGACAGTTAATTATGAAATATATTCACAAACAAGTGAAGATCTACTTTACACTTAGAAACAAAGATACAGACAATCAAACTGATACCTCTTCAAGGCGTTTGCCAAGTTTATCAAGTGTTTCAGGGAAATACTTTTCATTTTTCCATGGATGAGGAACAAAGCACTGCCACACCTGACCAGTTAGATGATTACAGACTATCACCCACTGTTCACAAATTGAAATACCAGCTTTCAGATTTTCTTTCACAAGATAATAAGGATCTTCCCATAGGTTCAAAGTTCCCAGCTTCTTCTGAACAAACCTTCCAAATGATCCCCCTAATAAAACATAAACCAAAGATTTAAATGGAAATATCTTTTTACAAATATAAAATATATGCTGATAACAAAATGAAAATACAAATCAGTAAACTAAGAATGTATGAAATACTACATGCATGCTCTCACACAACATTGACAGTAACATATTTTGAAAACAATCACACACACTCACATACATACAAAGTTGCATTTTGCATCTTTCAATATATTGTGTATATCTTCCAAGGGTAAAAATATATATATAATTTTTTCAAGGCTACAAAGCTTGCCATACAGTAGTAGATTATGCAAATAATTCCCAAATGCCATTTTTCTCTATTTATATTACAAACACGCTATAATAAATATCTTTATATATAATCTTTTATGTATTTACCTGATATTCCTTAGGATAATTTTTTTTTTTTTTAGTACCGGGGATGTTAATCTGGACCTTGCGCTTGCGAGGCAAGCGATGGAACCACTGAGCTAAATCCCCGGCCCCTCCTCAGGATAATTTTTAAAAGAGTATTTTTCCTGGATCAAAAATATAATACTGGTAACCACTATATTTTAGTAATGTTTCAGTTTGTTTGAAAATATAAATTAATATATGCATACATCCTAAAAATCTACATAAATTTAGTTCTATTGATGGTAAACAAAAACCTCACATATGGTTTAAATTAATCTGCTATATGCAAATATCTATATAACTCAATTATTACAGTAAGGAGAATTTTAAGTAAGAACGTGAGGACAAAGCAGAAAAAGATTAAGACAGGCTACCTAAACTCCAAAAGTTTGTCTTTACTAATACCTATGATATCTAAGAGATGTAGCATCCGTGACTCAGGATAATGTTCATGCTCTGTTTGTCTCCACACATCATCTACAACATCCTGAGTAGTCTCCACCAAGTCAACAACTTCCAATAAGGATAGGCTGTCCAAATTATAAAATTCCTAAAATAAAAATGCATTAATTAACATAATTCTATTCATACCTTGAGTAATATACTTAAAATATTCCCAGACTTTCAATTGCTACAATTCTAATATTTGACTATTTTCTTTTCTTTTTCTACCAGATAACTACTTCTTTGTAAATATCTTCCATAAACATAAATCTCATGAAAGTCAGAGGAAAAAATAATTATTAATTTAAAATATATGCATTTATTTACATTATTTACATCAGTTCAGTGGCCTAATTTTCTTTAAATTCAGATTCATTTACTTATTTTCCAGTACAGGTATTCCAAAATCCACATACACATTACTCACTATAGTTCACATTCTTTCATTTATTGAATTGCATACTTTTGTGGTTAGCAAGAATACAACCATAGTACAAGGCTTATTATTCTATATTTTACTACTGTTACCAAAAAATCATTTTAAACACACTAGTAAAATTTTACTGAAATAGTAGAAACAAGTAGAAAATTACTACACATTTGTTTTGAAAAGATTTTTCTATAATTTTACTTAAAATAATTAATCTACGGAGATACATCAAAAAATAATCAAGTAAGCGTAAAACTTAAGATTTCATACTTCAAAGTGCTAATTTGAGTAAAGTTAACATTCTTTCAAAAGAACATGTTCTTTCTACATGGATAAACTATCAGTATTAAGCTTTTATTTTTCTATAAGCATTTGCAAAAAGAGTAATTTTGTTTTTGAGAAAAATACTTCTTAAAGATAATTTTTTTAATATTTTGGATATTTAAGTTTTGCTCATTCTAAATACATATCCTAAGTAAACTTTGCTACAGATGAAGCATATATTTAGTTCTAGGTCCTCAAGTAAATTTTAAAACAAGAAATATAAATTTTGGGGGTCTGATTTTTTAAAATTCTTTATATATTCTAGATAGTAGTCCTTTGAGGAGCAGCTGGTAAAAACTTTTTCCCACATCGTGGGTTGTCTCTTCACTCTGTTGGTGGTTTCTCTTGCTGTGCAGAAACTTTTACTATTCCTTTGCTGGGTATCTTCCCAAAAAGAATTAAAAGTATCATATCACAGCGATATATGCACTCCCATGTTTATAGTGGCACAGTTTTTAATAGCTAAATCTTGGAAACAGCTCAAATGCCCATCAACCGGTGAGTGGATAAAGAAGATGTGGCTTTTTTTTAATAAAATGGAGTACTACTCAGCGATAAAGAAAGACAAACTAGGGGCCGGGGATTTAGCTCAGTGGTTCCGCCGCCTGCCTTGCAAGCGTAAGGACCCGAGTTCGATCCCTGGTACCAAAAAAAACGGAAAGAAAGACAAACTAGAGATATCTATAGCTAAATTAATGGTGCCTGAGACCATACTCTTAAGTGAAATAAATAGGACACACACATAAATACCGAATTGTTTCTCTGGTGTGAAAAACTGAAAGTGTAAATGAGGACCAAAATGTATAAGTGATATTGTGAAATAGAAAGAAAAGGTTCAAAGGGGAAGAGGAACTGGTGGGTGGGGGAGAGGTGAGAAAAGAAAGAAAAAAAGGAAACAAAGCTTTTGTAAATAGGAAAAGGTGGAAGGGTTGAAGGGAGGGAAGGGGAATGGGAAAAAAAAACAAGAACCAAGATATATCATGTACAGGTACAAATTTCCAATGATGAATGTGATCATAATGTATCCCTAAAATGTACCAATAAACTTAATGAATTTTAAAAACTTAAAAATTAAAAAAATAAATAAAATACACTGTAAACTGAATCCTACAGTACTTTTTATAAGTCTGATACATAGATATGTACAAATCACATACTCTTGCAATTGTTTCAAATAATTCTTTAAAATAACTGGCTCTTTCTTTACTAATCTGTTTATTTCCACGATGAGCTTGTTCTATCCAAAACTGGAACTCATCACTCGGTGTAAGAATACCTATAAAATTGAAAATTTTTAAAACAATTATTATCAATAGAGAATGAAAAACCGGAAAGTAATTTGGTTCATTTGACAATTTTACAACATGTCAACATACATGAATATTTCTTACACAAGCTGTCAACATACATGAATATTTCTTACACAAGCTGTCAACATACATGAATATTTCTTACACTCTTAAAGAGGTACACAAAAATGACTTTTACATTAGTAAGCTATCAACAGTAAGCTCTTAAATTCACTAAAAACACTAACAGCCCTAAATTTATACTTCACATCACACTTGGTTTTTTGTTTTGTTTTGTTTTCTGCTCTTTTTCTTTTTTCTTTTTCCTTTTCAATGTTCATTTATTTATTTTTTGAGTCAGGGTCCTGCTACATAGTTCAGGCCAACCTTGAACTCACTAGGTAGTCCAGGCTGAATTCGAACTAATGGCAATCCTCCTGCCTCAACCTCCTGAGTGCTGGGATTACAGATGTGCACCATCACACTCAGCTTTTTGGGGTTTTCACTTTTTTGAGCACATTACATTCATTGAGTTTGTTACGCAGTATGATTCCCATGTGCTTTTGTAACCTATTCCTATCTAGACAGTCTTTCTGCTTCTTATGTCTGAGTTTGCTTCTCCAACACCATGTTTTCCTAAATCTAATTCCAATACCATTTATGCTCTTAAATTCTATCTAAATGGAAATAATTACAATTTCATCAGTTTTAATTTAATTTCTAAATATAAACAAATTAGTTTTATTTTTAAATTTTCTTATAAATTTCCCAATAAACTGGATAATTTCTATTTGCCTAATAATATGCTGGAAATAAACACACTATTCTTATTGAGACTATGTGCTTTCAGCATCTAGTTTATTTTTCAAGCAAAATATGAAACTACAGCCAACATTTTAAAATAACTATTTGTACATTTCATACTTATTCTTTATATGAATAGTAAATTCCCTATAATAACATCAAAATTATAATGACAGCTACAGAAAATCCATTTTAACATAAAATGGCCTATCATCTTTGCAAGGTATACAATTAGTCTGTCCCTATTGTTCACATATTCTATATTAGAGCAGCAAAAATATTTGAGTCACCTAATATGCACATTCCTAGCTGAGGTCAAAGTAACACTCCACCTTATTTCCTATGTCTGTTTTGTAGCATATTTAGTGCTGCATTTTTTACATTTTCAAACTTTCTGTGGATCTTACTGTTTAAAATGACCCTCAAGTGTAGTGCTAAAATGCTATCTAGTATTCCTAAGCATAAGAAAACTGAGTTGCTAATTAACAAAGAAAATATCAATTTACAAAAGCTTCATATTGCAATGCAGATGGCCATGAAAACAATGTTAATCAACAATGTGTATTAGTGAAAGTCTTTGAACATAAACACTCAGAAAACAAGGTTATATTTTATCAGTTGACAAAATGTTGTGGCCAGAGGTTTGAAGGAACCTTACCCTGTATTTCCTCTGAAAGCAATGGTTCAGTATTCACCAATCAGTATTCACAGTGACTTTACAGGACCTAACTACTGTGAACAATAAAAATCAACTACATTTTCTATTTCTAGAAATTATACATTTAAAAAAAATACATTTTCCTCTTCTCTAAGTCCATGTAAATATTTTTCATAAAAACAAACAAAAAAAAAGCTTATGCTCAGAGAAGTTCCAGAAACATGGAAAGAATTCTGTGAAGAAAGATACTCACTTTACTAATGTACTAATGAAATAATCATTTTATGCTTTCTTTAAACTACAGATCATTAAATTATAAACCTATTTTGATAAGTGATATATGAACATAAAACATTATATATTGTTATATACCTGTAGTGTCATCTTCCTTAAGTTTCAATTTTGATAAATTAGCATCTGATCTTCGTAGAACTATACCCAACCCAGCTTCTAGTTCACTCAAAAGATTCTGAAGTTTGGGATCAAAGTTTCTGTTCCATTTCTGATCCTAAATAAAAACACACAAGGGCAACCACTGATCAAAGTACTACTAGTCAAATTGGCTTTCAAAGGCATTGTCTCAAGAACTAAGCCAATGTACCCCTGCTTTGCTTAAAGCCTGCCACTACTTCCATTTCATAAGGAGGTTAAAAATCCTCTGAACAGTTAAAACTTTATAAAGATCATTTACTACAGCAATATAAGCAATGATGTGAACTATGATGTACACCTTTCTCCAAGTACTCAATTTGTCAATAAAGCTTACTTTAAAACTAAAAATTGAAAAATGTTGTAGGGAGCCTGGTTCAATCCCTAGAACCATAAAAAAAGAAAAAAAATTCTCTGGATGTGCCAGCCCACACCCAGCATTCCAGCTACTGGGAAACTGAAATAGAAGGATCACATGAATAAACCAGCCTGGGTAACTTAGTGACTTAGTGAGCTTCTATCTCAAAAAATAAAACAAAAAGAGCTAGGATTGTAGCTCACTGTGAAGGTCCTGCTTTCAGTACCTAATAACAACAACAAATGATATTTGAATAAAACACTAATTACATTAATAATAAATTAAATAATATATGTGCTTATGTAAATATTTATTCAAACTAAGTCAATATAAATAAGTAAATATGCATCTACTTACTCACCTTTAACAACATTGGTGCAAATACTTGTCGTACTGCTTGGTAAAGGGAATTAATAGGTGACTCTAACATTGATGAAACAAGAATGTTATTATGTAGATTCTCATCGGTAATTACTTCAGGTCGCAGCTTGAAAAACACCAGCACTTTATCTTTTGTATCACCAAAATCAATCTAAAATGATAAATGATTTTTAATGTTATTTTCATAAAGTTTAATACTTAAAAAATGTGAAGCTAAAATGTTGTACACTGTAATTATACTTCCCAGGGAAACAGAGTTATTTTCAAAATAAATATAGTAAAGCCAACATATCTCTGCTCTTTAAGAATACTAGGGTTTAAAAATGTATTCCCACTCATATGTGATTATATCATAAAACTATTTTTAAAAGTGATTTTTTTGAGCATAAAATACTATATATTGTTAACATATACTGCTAACTATTCCACTCCAGTCTGATTCAGTAATACGAAATACCAAGACTGGATGCCTCAGGTATACAATGGTGAGTATAGCACTTCTCTATTACCCCAAGAAAGTCTGTAACAAAGATGTTAGTTACCCTGTCATCTGGAAAAGGCATTTTAAAAGATGCTTTTTAAATTTTATATACATATATTGTAATATATATCCCACATATGTTCCAAACACCAAAATGAACCTAAGTTATCTATCTCCTAAAATTACCTTTACCTTAACCAAAAATTTTTCTATAGAGTTGGAACATCAAAATTTTATTAAATTGTCACATAGATTATTTAAAATTGTAATCAGATAAACTCAATTGGAATTCACTAAATAATCTTGTTTAAAATAGGTCTGGTCATAGTAATTAGATCATTAGCCAAAAAATATACTACTCAAAAGAAATTTTTTCATTATTTATTACATTTTCAGTTATTCTGATTTCTTCTTCCACAAAGACAAGTCTATAAACTAAAAATTATTCAAACAAGGTTACTGCCACATTTGATACTTCAGAGATGAGTTTCATGCTATTTTTCTTTTATCCTAATTATTTCAATTTTTATTAGTTTATCTGTGATACATCATGATTACATTCAGCTTCAAGATTTGATACATATGCATATCACATCTGTCATTTTTCACTCCCCTTGCTCACCCTTTCCCCAGATCCTTTCCGCATCTCTATAGAGTCCTTTTTCTTAACATAGCTCTTTTAATTCATTCTTTAAATTATTTATATATTGGTTTTTCCATATTAGAGAAACCATGTGATATTTAACCTTCTGTGACTGACTTATTTCATCTTATATTATGGTCTCAAGATCCATCTACTTTCCTACCTAATTATTACAATTTTAGCTACTGAGAAGGATCTGATACTCTATTCTTTTTGTTGGGTTCTCCCCCTTTACATTTAATTTCTTGTCATGCCAGACGGGTTCATTCTGCTTTGCTTCCTGGGGTTGTGATCCTCAATGTCTGTTCCTAGGATATTGCATAAAATTCTTTGGAGTGCTGGTTTGGTATTCACGAAGTTCCTAAGGTGCTGTTTGTCATGAAAGTATCTTATTTCTCCATCCATTTTGAAAGATAGTTTTGCAGGGTACATCAATCTGGGTTGGAGGCTGTTTTCTTTTAGGGCTTGGAATATGTCGCTACAAGCTCTTCTTGCCTTGATGGTTTGTGTTGAGAAGTCTGCTGTGATACTCTATTCTGTGTTGATAATATTTCTCATGACACATGAAAATTATATGAAATTCAAATATCAATGTCTATTTGAACACAGCCACGCTCATTTACATGACTTATTACATAGTTTATCATGTGACTGCTTTTACACTACAATGACAAAGTTGTAGTTGCCACCAAACCCTCTGGCCTGCAAAGCCTAAAATATTAACTTAACAGTATGGAAAGTTTCCTACACCTGGTCCTAAAGTCTAAAACAGATCACATCTTTGTTTTGATTAAGATAACCAGTGATTTCCTGTTTCAAACTAAATGATATCCAAAGTCCTATGTGGTTAGCACGTGCCTTACTCTCACCTAATATTCCACACTGCCCTTCATGCATTAAACTTCAGCAATCACCCTGGATTTATTTCCTGACTTGAAACTAAGCTGAGGCCCAGGTCAGGAGTTAGATACTTATACAGTTTCTTTTGCTTCCAACACTCTTCACCCAGACCATATCTCAACATACAAATCCAAGTATCACTGCAAAGGTCACTAATCCAGAGTGTATCTACCCTATTTTAATGCAGTTCCCTACCCAAACCCCATCACTGCTGTTAATATTATTTTTTTCTTAATAACACTTTTCAATACTAAAAATTATGTTACATTACATCTTTGTGTTTAGCCTATCTTAGTGTTTCTCCTTGAAGATTCAGGCTCTAATGTGTTCATGACTTTATCCCTAGCACCTAGGACAGTTTCAGGCCCATAGTATGTACTTAATATGTTGACTTATTAAATCATGCTGACTTTTCCCATATTCCTACTGCATTCTATCTGAACTTTATGTGGCATTTACAACAGTGTGATCTAATTCGTTGAATATGTGTCAACCTAAATCACTTGAGTGAACTGCTAGAAAGCAGAAGCAGGGGGCTCTATTCTGAATTATACCATTAGAGAAGTGGAATATGTATCACTTAGGATGTAACATGTATGCCTTGCTTTCCTTGGCCATAAAATTGGAGTACGAATAGTTTCTATCTCACAGTGTTGTGGATGTTAAGCACACTAATGCACACATAAAGTGCTTAGAACAACCCGTGACAGAGTGTAACATGAAAATAAATGCTAGTTATGATATTCTATCCTTTTATATCTTTGTAAACCCACCAGATCTGGCAGTATCCTGTATTTATATTGAGTTCAAAATAAATACTTATGAATAGAATTGAATTAAATCAAAAGAAAGATTCATAATGAATGGGGAGAATATTCAACCATCCTACCAAAAAAACCCCACTGAATGTGCCAATACTCTGCTAGTCCTCAAGATATGAGTGAATATAAGAGGTAGAGGTTGAAAATGTCTATAATTTGTTAATCTTTGTCTATTTCCTCAGACCTTTTAAACGAGTTAGGCAATTTTATTCTATGGTTTACTTTGAAATTAACATATACTGTATATGAGTTCTGACGGAAAATGCAACATTTTAAAACAATCCTGCCAGTGGAGGGAGCAGTGGAATAAGAAAATCAATCAATAAATCACATGTTGCATATAAAAAATGAATTCAAACTTTATTTTGGAATATTGCGAATCATTTCCTGAAAACTTGAATTCCTAATTTTTCTCTCAGGCAGTATTAAAATCAGTGCATAACCTTCCCAAAAAAAGATACAGCAGAATTTGCTTCAAAAGGGAAAGGTTATAAAAGGGAGAGAGAAATTAAATGCTTTCTTTTTAGTTTATAAACCATCTCTAGTCTTCTTTTAAAAATTAGAAGAGGGCCAGGGATTTAGCTCAGTGGCACCTCCCCTGCCTCGCAAGCACAAGGTCCTGAGTTTGATCCCCGGCACAAAAAAAAAAAAAAAATTAGAAGAATTGGGCCCTTGGCATATCTGTAGTCCCAGCTACTGGGTAGACTGAGACAGAATAAAGAATAGCTTGGGAGACTTTACGAGACTCTGTCTTACAAAAAAAAAAAAAGAAGAAGAAGAAGAAGAAAGAAACTCCAGTCAGGTGGGATGCAAGCTTAGAAAACAAGCTAAAGCAGCAAGGACAATACAAAGGAGGCGGAGACAGTCTTGGACTCCTGAAGAGGATCAAGGAGTTTGGGTACGGCTATAGGCTGTAGAGGGGTCTGGCCATCCCACTGGTCGGGCCTGGGGAGATTAAGGTAGGTCAGGTAGGGATGCAAGGAACCATACCGTGTTGGAAAAGCAGAGTCCGGCGTCGGATCGCTGCACCTTGAGCAGCATTTGGTTCCCATCATCCAAGAAGTTGTTGATTTCAAGACAGTTGTACAGTAGTGGCTGATCCCAGGCTTCCGACATCAATCCGAAGTAATTCTGGGTAGTAGTGAAGATGAAGAGCTTCCGAATGTCTCCAGTCCCGCCCGCCATGATTTTGAAGAGGGGGTAAAGGAGAAAGGAGATATGGGAAATCTGGAAAGGAACAAGGTAACAGTCGCGAGGGAAGCGAAGGTTAAGAGGACAGCTCTGCTGAAACTCGCAGCAGGCCCGCGGGCCTTCAGAGCTTCGCGGTTGCCAAGGGCAGTCGCTATGGCGACAGAGCGCTACGGCGCCCCGGTGGACGTAGCGGACGTCCATGTATTGCGCACGCGCACGCAAAGTTTAGAAAGCAATCGATTACCTCGGAACTCTTTAGCTGATCCCCATGGTCATCGATTACAAAAGATTTGGACACGTTTGTATTGACTGAAAAACTTTTGTCTTTATTCTTCCTACTGATTTTATTATGCACAATCCGAAGGGATCAAGTGCAGAACCCTGACTTGGATTTATAAGCACTGCTGGATTATAGCACTCCCTCTCCACCTGCACCCCACCCTTAGCAAACCCGTGTCCGCACCAAGGTTCCACATCTGTAAAATGCAGAAATACAATCTCACAACCAAGGCTATAATGAGGATTTTAAGAGATTACTATTTTAAAATCGCTTTTTAAGGAGGCTAGTAAAAAAAGTTCAATACAATGTTAATTTAAGTTCATAATGCCTCTTTTTTTCTATGCCAGTTAATAACCCACTGTTGATTTTTTAAATATTTAAGGAAAAAACTTTCACAATCACTATGCTAACATAACCATAAATGTAAAATAGTCAAAATATACAATGATAGTTGTTAGTTTAATAACAAGGACAAACACTTAAGAAATACAGAAATAAATAAGCCTCATCGCCCCCCCCCATGGCATCATTAGTTGCCATCAAACTGCTAGTCATTTATACCAATATGCACTGCAGACTCTATAAATTCAACAATTCTCTTCTAAAAGGAGTTACTACTTACTACTACCTGTTAAGGATTTAACCGGGAACTAGGAACACAGTATCTTCCCTTACAGAATTTGGATCTAGGCATTCATCACCTCAGGCTTGATTTGACAAAACATGCACAGTGTCTTTAAATTTGCACTCAATAATCAAAACTTTCTCCTAAAACTATATTCTTTTAGAATTAGAAGGGTGTCCCTTTTATCTGCTGAACATCTTAAGAGTCAGTAATAGGAACAAAAGGAAGCTGAACTGCTGTACAATTCTCATGAAATATTCAAGAAGTGGGATGGTAGGCAATCACTTTACCACTAAGCTACATCCCCAGTTGCACTTTATTTATATATCAAGTTGTTCATATAAGAGAAACCATGCAATATATAACTCATGTAACTGATTTAGTTACCAATGTGGTCTTGAGGTACATCCATTCTTGTATAAATGACTTTAGTTTATCCCTCTCTATGACATAGTACTCTATTGTGTATAAATAACACATGTTCTTTCTCCATTCTTCTGTTGATGGACATATAGGCTAAGATTTAGCTATTCTGAATTGTGCTGCTATAAACATGGGTATGCATACATCACCGTGGTATGATGTGCATAATGTCTATAACTCTTTGGAGAAGATCCCTAGAAGAGGAATAGGTGTATCAAATGGAATTTTCATGAGGAATCTCCATACTGATTTTCATAGTGGGTGCAACAGTTTACACTCCCATCATCAATGAAGAGGCATTATTTTTTTCAACAGCCTTGCCAGCATTTGTTACTGGTGGATGTCTTAAAGATACCCATTCTTTCTGGTGTGACGTAGAATCTCAGTGTTGTTTTAATTTGCATTTCTTGAATGGCCAGTAATGTTGAACATTTTATCGTGCATTTACTGGCCATTTGTACTTCTTCATCTTGAAAGTGACTGTTCATTTCAGATACCAATTTTTTGCATCAGTCTTTAAATTTAAAGGATCTACTTTTTTTTAGTTCTTTATATAAACATTAGTACTTTGTCTGAATAGTTGGCAAATTTTTTCTCATCCTATAGGTTGTCTCTTCATTCTGTTGGTGTTTTCCTTTGCTGTGCAGAAGCTTTTTAATTTGATGTGGTCCCATTTGTTGACTCTTAGTATTATTTTTTTGTGCAGCTGGGGTTTTGTTCACAAAGTCTTTGCCTACACCTATGTCTTTAAGTGTTTTATTTTGTCTTCCAAAAGATTGTCCTGTTCAAATCTCTAGATCTTTGATCTATTTTGATATTAATTTAGTGCATGCTGAGAGATATGGGTCTAGATTCAATCTTTAGCATGTGAATAGCCAGCTTTTTATTATTTTTTCTAGTCCTGATGAGTACCTCTTTGAGCTGTTTTCTAACCTCCTCTGTTAACCTTTGAACTAATTCTGGTGTGTACTTATGTTAAATTGCCCCTCAGCACTCCTGGAGCATTGATTTTGGGGAGTTGGGAGTTTGGGGAAGCATTTTATTGCCTTGTCTTCTCGAGTTTCCATTATTTTTCTTTGTTGTTTTCTTTTGTTTTGTGCTGAGGTTTGTGGATGCTCATAGTCTAAACATTTGTTGCTAGTACAGAGATCTCTTTAGTTGGTTTTCAGTGATATAATTTGATCATGACTAACTATAATCTTTTGCCACAACCCCAATATCTGATCACATTGGCTAATTTGGGATGGGAGGATGCAGTGTAGTTAGCCCAGCAACCAAGTTGTTTGGGATTGTACTCTAGTATTATTAATGTCACAAAGGTAATCTGAGTGTTGGCTTACAAAGAAATAGCAACAATTAATACAGCCTTGTTAATATTAAGCAAATAAGCTAAAGTAGTATTGTCCAAAACAAATTAGATATTAATGCAAGAACCAATTATGTATCACTTTTAACCTAGAGAAGAAATTCACAGTTATGATATAAACATTAAGACAACCAGGTATTGACTTAAAGCTAATATATACTAAATGTGACAGTTACATCTCCACTAATGGTAGAAGAGGATACACCGGTAATTTTACAGAGTTAACTATTAAAAAATTAGCAACATTTTATGGTTACACTATTAAAGATATAAGGTTTGGGAATGGGAGAATGCAGGAGGAAAACTCTGAAGCACTAAATTCTATGATATGAGAAGGAGATAGAAATGGTACAAAGGATCTTACTAGGAAGTAGAAGAATGTTCACAGAATTAGGGAAAGGTTAAGAGAAAAGACTGGCCAGGAATAAAAGATAAAAGGAAAAGAGGGCGAAAAAAGAAAGAACTTATATAGAGAATTTAAAAAGAGAGAAATAATTAAAAGGAAAAATTTTTAAAGGATGAAGAGGAAAAAATAAAGAAAAAAAGAATAAAAAGAGATAAGAAGCAAGGCAGAAGGACAAAGGAAGATTTTCCACACTCTAGGAAACTGGTGCGGAAGGAGAAAGAAGAAAATAAACAAAAGTCCTTAAATAACACGCACACTCACACACACACAAAAAAATTTAAACAAATTTTTTCCGTGATTTCAAATGTGTGGTTTTCTTCCATGATCTACAATTTTGGGGCAGTGTCCAGTTGAAGATGTGCCCCTTCTCACACCGGTACATAAAGACAATCAGATCCCAAATCTTCCTTGGATGCAGTCACCAGCAGGCAGTAGGATTAGAGTGAGGGTGCTAATTCTTCAACTGTCAAATTCAGAGCGATTCAGGCTGAGCCTGGCCTCTAGCTGTGAGAGTGAGACCTGAGTGCTTTAGCTTAAACCCTTCTGAGGGTCTCTTGCTGGCCTGGCCATGGCTCCCTGATCATGGCTGTCCCCTGTGGCTGTCCCTCACCGTGTCACTGTGGGAGTGTAACATGGGGAGACCTGAAATGAAGCTAACTCACACGTGCTCTGACACCAGGTTCAGTCAACCCCTCCCTGAAATGGCATCCAATCACTCTCTTCAGGGGATATGGCAGGCATCTGGACTGAAGTCACTAGATAGCCACTGCAGCAGACAGCATTCGGCCAGTCCATTACACTGCTTCATTTCTCCCTGCAATCCTCTGGAGTTCCCAGCTTTCACTTTGTCTTTGAAGATCCACTCTTCCTTTCTCGAGAGCCACAAGTCAGGAGTGGGAAAAAGGGCAGACTGGCCCTTCCTTTCTGTGCTGTGATATGTCTCTTTGATTTCTCTGTAGGCCCCAATTTTACTGTCATCCTGGGTTCCAGGATCCACTTCCCTCCTCCTTTTCTTTCCCAAGCTGTTATTTTCCAGTGTTTGTATTTTGAATCTTGGAAAGGTTGAGTTGTTACTGCTTACCACTCTGCCATTTTCCAAGAAGATCTAAGAAACTTTTTTAAAATAGATTTTATCCCTCCCCCCCGAAGCACCCTCCCCTCCTTATGTACAAAAGCTTTGTTTCCATTTTTTCCTTCTATTTTCACTTTTTTCCAAAGACATTCTTAAGGGCAAGTAGAATATTTTCCAGTAGATGTGTGGAGTAAGCAATTGCTAATAGTCATAAGTCAGAGAAGTCATCTGTTGAATGGCTAGGTTCTCTGCTAAGGGTCTGACAAGACTTAAAGATGTAGGACAACATGCATTCTCCTCTGGAGTTGGATTCCTCTCCCGAGATCTTGTAGTTGAGACAGAATTAAGTTCTTTGCAGTTGTGAGGCTTAGGTCCCTATTTCCTTGCTGGCTGTCAACTGGAACTACTCAGCAACCACAGACCACCCAATGTTTTGCCACCATATTTGGAGCCAACAGTGGAGAACTTTCTCACACAACCAATATCACTTGTGCTTCAAAGTAACAGGAAGGATTGAGTTCCTTTTAAGGGTTCACCCGATTAGAATGGGCCCAATGAATAATTTTTTATTTGCTTAGCTCAGAATTATCTGAATAGTAAATAAGCATGGGAGTAATATTTCATTAAAGTCACAGATTTCTCTCACACTCAAGGTTATGGGGTTATATAGTAGCGTACACCAGGGAGGAGAAACCTTGGTACCAGTTTAGAAGTCTACCTACCACACCCATCATCAATGAAAGTGGAAAAAAACAGTGAAAGGGACATGTAATATGTCTCTATTATTACGAAAATAATTCTGACCTTGTAGAAGTCCTGAAAACATTTCTATTTCCTCCATATTTCTATATGATTTCTATATGATCTCTAAAGCACCTGCATCAATTCCATGAAAATGACTGCAGTAAAAAGTGTTTTGTATTTTACTCATGTTTGATACTGAGAAAATTATATGAAAGCTGTGATGTCAGTTATAAAATATCATCTCGCTTATTAAGTAAACTATAATTTTAATCAATTTAAAGAAAAATACCAATCATCTTGACTAGATTAAGGAATAGCCAGAAAGCTGGTAAAATATTATTTCTGAGTATTACTGTGAAGTGATTTCCAGAAAAGGCTAGCATTTGAATCAGTAAACTGAGTGAAAAGATTGCCCTTACCAATATGGGCAAGTATCATCACATCCATTGAGGGGCCAGGTAGAAAAAGAGTGGAAAGCACAAATTTGCTCTTGCTTTGTGAACTGGTTTCCAGGCAAAACTCCAAACTCTTGAATCTTTGCACTCTAGAACTTATACTGGCAGCCTTCTAGTTTCTCAAGCTTTCTGATTAGAGCTGAGAATTACACCACTGGTTCCCCTAACTTTCAGGGTATCAGACTCAGTATGAATTACATCATTGGCTTTTCTGGTTCTTCAGATTGAAAATGGCATATCACAGGACTTGATCTCTATAATAATGAGAGTGCCAATTCCCATAAAAAAGAAACTCCTCATACACTATTTGTTCTGTTTCTCTGGATGACTCAGACTAATATATATCATTTTTTATATCAAGGCAATAATCAGCTAGCACGATTCTTACACACTGCTGGATGATAATTGAACATGAACATCATTGGAGGACCTTTTATCTGAGTTACAGAAGCTAGAACTCACTCATAGTGAGACATAGTGTTTACTGATTTCTGTCACTAGTATTATGAAATAATACTTGCTGGGGTCTGAATGTTTTGTGTTCCCTCAAATTCTCATGTTATAACTTAATCCCCAAATGTGATAATATTAAAAACTGGGGCTTTGATAGGTGATTACTAGGTCATGAGGGCTCTGCCCTCATAAAGGGGATTAATTCCCTTACAAAAGATGTCCAGGGCTGGAGATTTAGCTCAGTGATTCCGCTGCCTGACCTGCAAGCAAAAAGACCTGAGTTTGATCCCCGGTACCAAAAAAAAAAAAAGATGTCCAAAGGAGCTAGTTTACCCCTTCCGATTTATAAGGACAAATAACACCATGTGTGAAAAACGGGCCCTTACCAGAAAACAGATCTACTGGCACCTCATTCTTGGACTTCCCAGTCTACATATAAATAATAAATTTTTATCATTTATAAATTATAAACTTTTTATTGTTTAGAAGGTATTTTAGCAAAGACTAAGACACTCTGAGGTGAAATTTAATGTTCAGTGAAAATAAATGTATTTATCTCTACACATTTTTATGTCTCCCTATAGAATGAAAAGAATTGTATTTTTTTTTATTCTTTCCCTAAATCAGTGAATAGTTGTTAACATTACTTGAAGGTCCATAGAGTGCCAATTATTCCAGTAGTTAATTGTACTGAAAAAAAGAAAATACAGTGGACTCTTCACTTACAAACTTGATCAGTTCCCAAGGGCTGGCTATAACTCAAGTTGGTTGTAAGTCAGTACAGCTGGCATCTGAATGTTTACCTGGGTACACACTATAGATAACAAGAGACAGAGGAATCTTTCATTAACCTAATTAACCCAAGTTGTTCCTATGTCAGGCAGGTCATAACTTGAGGGTCCACTATATATAGAAAGAGAGAAAGGAGAAGGTAAATAAGTGAGTTGGTGTCTATTGTATAAAAGACAGTTTAGTCAGTAAGCTTATGAATAAACAGCTAAGGAAAGCAGTTGAAATAGAGTTGAGTGATCAGCCACACTGATAAAAATTAAAATAAGATTAGGTAGTCAGTCGACTTAGAATTTGGACCAAGAATGAACTTCCTCAGGCAACGTGGAATGCAGCCCCTCCCAACTAAAGGAATTTGTAGCCCCTCACTTCTAAGTTCCTGAGTTTTGAGGTATTTTAAATGCAAAATAATGATTTTTTTTCTTTAAAGTCCCAGTTTCATTTAAAGCTTAAAAGCATACATACTGAAACCCTGAATTTCAATTGATTATTTTAAATCCACTGCACCACATGTGATAGGTGGGCACTAAACAACTGAGCAATTCCTGTGCTCCACTTGGGCATAAGTAGCTCTAGACTGAGGGGACACCTGACAACTCCCAACTGAAAGCTACTTCTCTTCCTATATTTCTAGTAAACACTGTACTAGCTTCCACCTTTTTGTCCTCAATTTCACTCTTTGACTTCATGAGACAACAAGCTCAGGTTTATTCAGTTTGTATGGCAATAGCTGACAGCCGTTTCATTGGTTTGTGGCATACAGCAGAAGGTACCTTTTACATCTGCACTCTTGCTATGGACCTTCCACAACAAATCCTGCACATGATTGAAGAGGTGGAAGAATAGACCAGAAATGGAATGATTTTCTTCTATTTCTACTAACAGACTCAGAAACAAACATTGAAAGACAGCAAAAGCAAGGTGTAGAATTCCTTGCAGAAACTGCTTATATCTTTCTTTATGGGAAAAATATGAACAATTCAGTTTAATAATTTAAATATTTGGCTCCTCTATATTAAATATTACTTGAGTGCCAGTGCTTATTATGTCTAAAAATTGAATATCAAAGTTAATTTCAATTACATTTAATGGTAGAGATAGCAGGAAGTATGGCAGAAACTATATTCTAAAATTGTACTTTTAAAATAAAAAGAACACCATTTTGGGCAGTAATATACAAAAAAATATAGCTTTATGATGTGTACTTTTTGATTAAAAAATTTCTGATTCTTGAACTTTAGTTATAATTATCTTATATAAGAATTGTCTTGAATAGTCTTTTTTTCTCCCAATCAATTCTTACTGGTATTGAGGAGAAAGAGACCATGTGACAATCCACATTCTGATCCTTAAAGTTTCAGCACATCACTCCCATTCATGTTTCATTGGCCAAACAAATGGTCACATATAACTGCAAATAGGAAGTTGAACTATACCTTTTTACAAAATTGGGGGGTGGGGCAGAGAGAGACTGACAGACAGACAGACAGAGACAGAGACAGAGAAATAGACTATTTAAGAACAGTCCTAATGACTATCAGGCCTTCTAATGTCTTTCAAATGAAGACACTGCTTGGACTAAGCAGAAATGACTGCTTGGACTAAGCAGAAGCTACATTCTTTCTTTTCCTTCTATTACAAAAACCAATACTATTCAGATAATAGCTCTCAAATGACAAAAAATACAAAGCCCCCAGCTGACCTCTGATAGGTAATGGAAGCAACTAAACTATTGGCTGTTTTGTTGTTCTAGCCTAATCTAACCCATTCAAATGTTGGCTGGTACTTGCAGTATAGCCATAATGCCCAGGGACCCTAGACTCTTACACTCAGGCCACTTCACTAATTTGCATGAACTTCCAGGTTCAGTAGACTGAGGAGTTTGAAAACTGCCTTATATATTGCTGTCTTAGTAGTTTGATGTACCTACACCAAATTATATAATTACTTTTCTAAAAAATAAAGACACTGTTTTTAATTTTGCCTTTTAAGATAATAAAGTATACTAGCAAAACAAGTTAAGGTCTTTAGGGTAAAAAGGCTTAAAACATTAATAGGTAATCTTTTCCTCGATTATGATGCTAGTTTTATTATATTAAATGCTTTCATGCTGCTCTTTACTGTGTTCGTGATTTAGCTCTTTTATTTGCAAGAAAAGTCTTACTTTGACACATAACTGAATAAATACCCTTCAATGTCATTTTGAAAATACATACTCATTGACGTAAAGTGCTGAAGCTTTATTACACCAAGGCAACTATTAATAAAAATGTTGACAAATGGTTATTTTGGGTCTTTATTTCCATTTTTATTTATATGAAATGATTGTTGAATAACATGCAATTAAATTAGAACCTGCTTCACAGTCAAGCATCTTTTTTTGGATAAATTCTGTGATAAAATAACTCTCTGACATAACCTGTTGCTATGAAAATAGAACACCAAAAAATTGTCACTGTCAACTTACTCATAGGGGTAGCTTAGGATAAATTGAAAGGAAAAGAGGTCAAGTTAAAATTTCCATCCTCCCCTCCCCCCACAAGCATTTGCTTGGCAACTTTAATCACTTACAATCTCTAATCAAATATGAAATTTGAAATTTTGCATTATTAAGAAATGTATTTTCTGAATCAACTGAAAATTATTCCTATCATGTATCTGGTGTTCTTGTTGGAAATAGGACAGTGAAGTCAGTGAAAATCCATTTGGAGAGGGCCTTCATTTGAGAAAGGAAAGACAGCTAAGATCTTCAAGTGATGCAGTCTTTTTTATCAGGTTCAACTGGGGTTCTTCAAGGTACAACTCACAAACTAAAAACATAAGTTATCTGAGCTGCCTGCCAAGGAAACACCGGGACGTGGATGATTGTTTTAAGGCTTAATTAAAATCTTTTTTGGTCCAGGGACATGATTTAACACTATAATTCTCATAAAAACTAAGGCTTTCTGATGTAACTGCTTTTATTTAGATCCATATTCTAAATTTCAAGTTCTAGTTCTTTCCTATATATAATTCTGAAGAATGACTTACTTGCCTCATACACATGCCCCCTCTCTCAACTTGGTAGCTACCTTGAGGCTATCTGAAACAATAGGTTTGGATAGCAAGGTTAAAATCTTTAACCTGTTCTTTGCTCAAAGGTTGTATCATTGTTTTTTAAACTGAGATTTTTTTTCATGTCTCCTTAAAACTCAATCTTATCTCTTATTAGGGTTTAGGGGCTGACAGCATTTGTAGCCCTGAAAGGCCTTTGATCTGTAGAATTTTTCAATTTGTCCTTTCTAGAAAATCAATCCTTATCTGAGTTTTATCTCTTTCTTGTAATTATCTTGCTAAAGGTAGACAATTGTAGCCAACACATACTATCACTCAGCCTCCAACTTTCCACAGAGTTAGAACTCTGTGTTCACAGTCTACATTCTTCTCATTAGGGACAATTTAACTGAATATTTTACCAGAGTACACTTGGACTCTTTAGCTAATCAATCTGCTAAACTGTTTCTTTCTTGCCTGCTGCATGACTATCAATTCCAAATAGCATATTTTAAGTTTCTGTCTGACAGAATATTCCAAGGACCAAAATCTATATTCATGTGGTAGTAATTATCTTCATTTAATGAATATTTCTGCCCTTTTTTTTCTTCCACAGAACATTATAGGATTACATTTTTCTGCTCTTTTTAGAGATAGGTATTGCCATATGACTTGCTTTGATCATTGAAGTGATATACCTCATATACAGAGAAGTTCAAATTTTCCCTCTGAAGATTTGACAATTTTAATCTATTAAATAAACTGACAACAGACAGATTAACAGGAAAAAAGCATACTAATTTATTCAGGAAACCTAGAGCCATGTACCAGGTATGAGACTCAAAGAAAAGGCCAAATGGATGAAGCTTATATAGCATTTTCAGTTACAGAAACAAATAGGGACTTGAGGCTGTGAGGAAGGTGGCAGTTCAAGTTACAGAAGCATGAAGGAAGAAAAATGCACCAAAAAATGATTGTCATATTATGCAGACAGAGTCATAGGAAACAGTCTTCAGAAGAGTATGTGATACCTATAGAAATCTCTGGGTGAACCCAGATAAGGCACAACAGAGGCTCGGAGAAAGCCTGTTTGCTTCCTCTTCATAATTGGTAACACAAGCAAATCTCCCTTATAAAAGGGACAGTCTTTAGAACTCTTGTTTCTGGGGCCCCTCTGAGTAGCCATCTCAAAATATGCTAAAGAAGAGTATTTTTGGGGTGGCCTATTTTGTTCTCCCTCAGACAGAAACCTTTAAAACCCACATATGGTTAACTATAATTCTGTCTCATTGCCATAGTAATCATGTAAGTATGAGTCAAGATGTAGTTTTTATCACGCTAGCTCCATGAGTAACTATGATTAACAAAATCTTCTAGATAACATACTGTGCACAAGAAATAAATTTTCATTATAACATGATTTAAACCATATGGCTTAATGTGTACTATGGTTTAAATGTACTCACCAAAGTTCATGTGTTGGAAACTTAATCCCAAATGCAATGTTGCTGATAGGTCTCCCACTACCTTAGCAGCTATTATGCATAGTAGCTGCCCTCTTCCTATGGTGCCTTGCCCCCTCCCCTGTGTGACGTCATGCCAAGATGGTTGCTCCCACCAAAGAACAAACCCTTCTTCCCAGCATGCCCCTGTTCCCGCCTAGAGAGTAACCTAATACTTGCTCACCTCCTACCACCTAGTAATGTCACCGGCTCCTCCATTCCCTAGTCACTACCTCACTCAACCCCGCCTCAGCCCCTACAAACCCCACCCCAGTCTCTATAAAAGACTCTCCCTGCCCCGGCCATATTGCTTTTGTCTCTCCTTTGTTCAGAGACAGCCCCCGGCAGATCTGTTCCCCTACTAAAGGCTTGTTGTGGCCTGGTCTGGTCTTGGTCTTTGGCCTTTTACCCAACAGTTGCTAGGAGGTGGGCCCTAATAAGAAGTGATAAAGTAGCTCTGTCTTTGTGAATGGACTAATGGTGGTGTCACTGCAGTGGGTTAGTTATCTCAAGAGTAAGTTTGTCCAAAAAGTGAGTGTATTATCTACTTTCTCACCACTGAGACACAATACCCAACACCTGAAACTTAAAGGAAGCAATGTTTATTTGGCTTACAGTTTCCAATGGGTTCAGTCCATACTCCGCTGGCTCCAAAGCAGTGACAGCATGGTGGAAGGGTCTGGTAGAGGATGGTTGCTCATCCTTTGGCAATCAGAAAGCATAGAGTGACAGAGAAGGCAGGAGCCAGGGACAAGAACTCAATATACTCTTCTAGGTCATGTCCCAGTGATCCACTTCCAATTAGGCCCCACCACCTAACAGCACATTCAGCTATTGAATTAATCAATGGATAAATCCAATGACAAATACAGCACTCCACAATCCAATCACCTTTCAAACACATGAAACTTTTGGGGGACATTTTAGATATAAAATGTAACAGTGAGTTTGACCCTTTCTTGCTCTCTTTGTCTCATGTGTGTGCTCTCCCTTGCCTTTCTGCTTTCCATCAAGATATGATGTAGCCTGAAAGCTCTTGTGAGATGAGGCCTCTCAATCTTACCTTATTTATTTATTTATTTTTGGTACTGGGGATCAAACTCAGGTCCTTGTGCTTGTGAGGCAGGCGGTGAACCACTGAGCTAAATCCCCGACCCTGAGACCTCTCAATCTTAGACCTCCTATCCTCCAAAACTGTAGGAAATAGATTTCTCTTCTGTAAAAATTGCCCAGTCTGTAGTTTTCTGTTAAAGCAGTAATAATGGCCTAAAACAATAGGACATTGAGATTTTACTGTAACATAGCCCATCCCTGACAGACCCAATCAAGGTATAGCAAATGTCATAAAAAACTACCACAAAATTTCAGTAGCTTAGAAACTAAGAAATTTATTTTTTCTTCATTTGATACTTCAGTGAAATGGTATTTGGCAGAAAATCTTCCACTTGATTATTTAGGAATCTTTTTCTATTTTCTGACTCTATTATTTCCTATAACTGTGCAATTCTTTTCTGAGTTATCTCAATCTGGTTGATTGGCAGGCACAGTGAAGTCTTATGCAAAAGATTTTTATGGCAATTCCTGATTGTAAAGGAGGATGGGAAATGTATACACCAGACTAAGATAGAATGATATTTAGTCAACATGTACCACTGTCAACAGTGTTCCTTATAAGCCTAGTGTTCCATTGAGTGAACATATAGGTCAATCAGGCTTTAATTTGTACTCAAGGTATATGAAGGGCAGGCTTCACAGGCATAAACCTGTGCAGTCTCATGGGGTGTCATGCTTAGAAAAACCCTTGTTTTAATGCTCTGCTTTCATGGAGCATTAATTTTTGGACAAAGGGGCACTGTATTTTCACTTTACTCTGAGTTTCACAAATTATGCGATTGGTTCTAAGTGCAGGTTATAACAGGAGGATGTGCACGTCTTAGCTGCATGTGCAGTGTGGAAGAGCACAATGCAGGTTGTTTAAGATGTCCCTGGTTGTTTACCCTGTAGTTAGCATGTAGAGAGATATTATCTGAAAGCTATTTTTTTTGTTTTTCTGAACATTCTTGCTCATGACCATCATCAGTATCATTTTTACTGCTTCAAGGAGGAGAATTATGACTTTATAATAAAAAATAGAAACAAAAAGTTTGGTTATTTTATTTCAAAAATTTGCTTTTGAAACAAATTTTTAAACTGCTATAAAAGCTATTATTTTAGATTCTCATAAGCCATGTTTTTCCCACCTTTTTTTTTAGTGCATATTAGTTATACAAATTAGTGGGTTTCATTTTGGCAAATTTGTACATACACGTAACATACCTTAATCATTTTCCTCCTATTACCCTTTACCCCACTGTCTCCCCATATTGCGGGGGGGGGGGGGGTTAGTGTTTAAACCATATTTTCTTTCATGATAAGAAGGCTCTTCCAAATTAAATGTCTAGGCCCTCAAAGAAACAGCAGAGTTTATACCATAACACATAAAAGTCATCTTAACTAATTGAAGAGTTCCAGAATTGGACAAGGTTAGAAATTGAAAAGGATCTCTGAAGCTAGAGATGAAGAAATAACTTCTGAATAACATAATTATGGATAGAATCAACATTAAGAAACATCTTACCCATTCTCAGTACCTGCAAGGTAGGTGCTAATAGCATATTTGGAGATCATTAACTACTACCTTCCTAGGAATCATAAAAGACTGATAAAAGAGTCTTTGTTGAAGAGTCATGTGAAATAACCTCTGTGATGACTGGTCCACACCAAGAACTTTCAGAAACTGCCCACCTGTCACTGATGGATTTCCCAAAGAAGTGATGCCTAACCATTACCCAAGAATTTTCTGAATCCCATTTACACTGCCATGTGTGAATAATCCTATTTTCTGTGGCTGAAAAAAAAATTAATAAGATTCCTAAAACTAAAATGATGTTATTGCTTATATTTTAAAAGGTGTTAGTGCTATGGATGGGAAAGCCCCATTAGCAGAATTTGAGTCGCAACAGAAAATGTAAATTTGTTTTCATGCCTCCTTCTTTGCAATTCCATCTTTTGATTCTGTAGACTACTTTAAATAAATCTCCTTATTAGATTAGAATTTATTTTTGTTTGGTATACCCTAAATACCCTAAGTGACACATAATTTTATGTCCCTTAAAAGTTTTGATAATGCTGTCACATTTATTTTATTTTTTCAATAACACAATACTTTGATACTCAGGTAAGGTTGTTATTTTATCTTATGGATAATAAAGTGAATCATAATAGTGGTTAGAATTTTTAACAAATGTTGCAAAGTTTAAAAAGATGAATCCATTATTCTATTGTACTATGGTTTAAATCTAAAATGGTAGGGCCAAGTGTGGTGGCACATGTCTGTAATCCCAGCACTTGGGAGGCTGAGGCAGGAGGATCACTTTGAGTTCAATGACAACCTGGACTACATAGTGAGTTCAAGGCCAGCCTGAACTACATAGTGAGACCCTGTCTCAAATAAAACAAAACAAAACAAAACAAAATTTAAAGTGTTCCCACAAGCCTCATGTGTTTGGGAAGTAATTGGATTATGGTGGCATTATAGCTGACTTGCCATCAGGAGATGGATCTGGTTGGAAGAGGCAGCTCACTATGATGTGACCTTGAAGATTATACAGTATCTCACTTCCTGGCTCCTTCCTTAGTCTCTCTGCTTCTTGTCTGCCATGAGGTGAGCAGCTTTCCTCCACTCATCCCTCTACCAGGCTGTTTTTCCCTGGAGACGGCCTACCATCCAAGGACTATGATAACTGAAACATGAGCCAAAATAAACCTCTCCTTCTTTAAGTTATGTGTATTTGGTATGGTGTCTCAGTAATGAGAAAGTGACTAAGATACAATGCATGTTCTAATCTAAAGAAACCCTTTCTCACATACCACCTTTTCCAAAGTAAGTTTGAGAAATATATAGTGTGACAAAAAAGTGCAACTCCTATCTAGCAAAGACTAAAATTATGAAAGCACTTTAAGAACACAACTAACAAGGGCCAGGGATTTAGCTCAGTGGCACTGTGCCTGCCTCACAAGCGCAAGGTCCTGAGTTTGATCCCTGGTACTAGGAAAAAAAACACAACACAAACTGCATTTACTCTTGGTCTAGCATCTCAACCAACCAACCAAACATTGTTCTCTGTAGAATAACATCAAAACAATGCACTATCCACCAGTAATTTTTGTTCTATGAACTACTTTTCTTCATTTGGGGTATACATTCACATATTGAGAGGCAAGTTGGGTGTCCTGCTTAATATAATTTCCCTCTTGAGCACCTGTTCTTAGTCATCTTGGCTGGTTTTCAAGTTGAAATTGCTCTGTGATTGGCAACACAAGACACTGTTTTCTACTTATGATCCCAAATCCAGAATTTTATGAATTATTACCTTTCCAAAGGTATCCAATCTAGGTGGTTCTCTTCAATTATCACTCTCTTTTTTCAAAAACTTATTTCTAAATTTTATTTATTTTTTCTGTACATTGTGAATTTTAATTTTTAAATTACAGAAAAACTGCAATTAATATTAGAGATTCCCAGATCCAGTTTCTCCTATTGTTAATGTCTCATGGAGTAGTATAGAACATTTCCCACAACTGAAAAAACAAATACTGATTTATTATTATTAGTTGTATTAACTAGTCTCTTTTTTATATGGAATGACAAGATCTTCTTATGTGGGTTGATAGATATTGTGACCTCTTTGGAAAATACAATTGTCTTGGTTATTTTCTTGTTGCTGAGACACAATACCTGACACACACAACTCTTAAAACAGGAGAGGTTTAACTCACAGTTTTTAGAAGATTCAGTCCACAGTCAGCTTGCTCCAAGATAGAAAGGATGTGGTGCAAGGGTTTGGTAGAAGAAAGCTGCTCAGGTTATGATGGCCAGCAAACAAAAAGCAGAGGAGCTGGAGAGGACAATATTCCCTTTCAGATCACATCTCCAGTGACCAGCCTCTTTGACCATGTACCAACTCCCAACACCACACTCAGCCACTGAACTCACTGGTGGATGAATCCACACCCTCCAAAATCCCCACCTCTGAGCATATGAGAGTTTTGGGGGACATTTCAAATCCAAAACACAACAACCATCTACCACAGTGAGGTATAAGCAGAAACCAACCTTCTGCTTTTCCCTAGTAATGTTCTGTGAACCCATTCTTTTGTGTACCTTGAACTTCAGTCTAATCTCATACTGTAGTAGGATGTATTTGGTGTTCCTCTCTGCAGAAAGATTCTATATTCCTGACATGGCAACCTCATGTGTAGCCCTATGGCTTGAATAGGATTGTTAAAGGGTGGAACCATTAACAATCAGCATAGAATTCACCATGTTTTCCTTTCTCTTTATCACGATGACAAGCAATGTTCTATATAGTGGCTACTCTTTCAGTCTGAGTCTCAAATGAACCATAGTCACAGTCAAACTACAATCAATGTGGTCTAGCACTGTCTTGGTTACTTTTCTCGTTACTGAGACAAAATACTTGTCATGCAAAGTTTAAGGAGGAAAGGTTTATTTCAGCTCAAAGTTTATAAAGGTTTCAGCCCCTAGGGCTGGCTCCAAGCAGGGCTGCATGGCAGAGGGGCATTACAGAGCAGCCAGGAGGTGGTGGTGGTGGCAGTGGCGGCAGCAGCAGCAGCGAAGCAGCAGCAGCAGCAGCACCAAACCTTCCTTCCCTCTGCCCTTTTATATTCAATCCAGACTGTCTTTTGATTGATGCCATTCATACCCAGGGTAGGGCTTCTAATATTCACATCCTTAATCCCAACATTATACTCTTGATCCACATTTACACACCCTAATCCAGCCACCTTCAACTCTCCACCTATGACTGCAAGAGGCTTTGGGGGGACATTTAGATACAAATCACAACAAGCACGCTGTTTTAGGACGCATCGGGTAAGTAGCATGTGTTACATAGTTCTGCTACCCTGAACCTCTCTTAAAACACTAGGAGTTCTTGTGTATTTTACTGAAACACCAAAACAGAAAATCCTATTTTAATATCTCGTTTCTACTGTTCTCTTATGGTAAGCTTTCTCTGGGTTTACATGTATGGAAATATTCACAAAATTTTGACTTAGAACATTGTTTTGAAAATATTAATGTTCAGAAAAGAGAGCATTTGTATAGATCCAGTACCGTAACAACACATGGCATCCCACAAATCAATTAATGTCTGTGTTGCCTGCTTTCCTGATAAGTGGTGAAACCCTACTTTAAAGTAATGTTAAGGAAAAACAAACTATCTACAGAATATATAAATTAACACATTTTTAGGGTAATATTTTTGATATAGAAGTAACTATTTTAAAAGATCTTTTTCCTAAACTTTGTTCTATAGCCTCCATAAGCCAAGGGATGTGTGTCAGAACAAAATGCCAAAGAGATGACAAAGGTGTCTCAGGCCTTTTGGTTATTTCCCTATTCAGCATAAGTATTCTGTCCACTGGCATTACAGATGGCTATTATTTAGTTGTGAGCTTGTTTTTTTAAAAAAATCTTTTTATATAACAGTAAGATAAGATGAAAGATAAAGTTCTATGCCTTCCCTAAAGTTACCAAGTATTTTCTTGAGTCTGAAACCACAACATATTTTTCTATTTAAGTTAAGTACTTTATCCCTCCCTTTCCTTCTCATTACTTTCTGTAAAAAATCTTACTGCAAAAGGAAGAACAGTATTTTGCATAGTGTTTCTCCATTATAGGCATTTTTTGATGAAAAATCATAGACCATCCATGTGGTGAGCAAGAGAAAAAATTAAAACTACATTAACAAGACATTTCTGTTCACTTATATGTGGAAAGGCTACCAATATGCCCTTTTTTATTAGAGTAATTGGGTTGATAAGACTTTTGAGAATGGAGGTATGGTGGTGGTAGTAGGTACTGACCAGAGAAGGTAATGAAGAGGTAGACAGTTATGCATGGTCTGTCTACCTGACTGGAAATTGCCATCTCTTTGTCATCAGTAACAAGCACGGGTTATTTATCCTATTCTTCATTCATGATATTCTCTTAGGCTATATATATCTCCTTTTCTAGACTATCAGCTCTATAAAAACAGGAGTTAAGTGGTCATTAAATGTTAATTTGAATAGCAGATTGGCTGAATACCATACATCAATCCAGTACTTTATTTTTTTTCCAGGGAATTCTATGGATGCAAGTAGGCCCCTATTCAATCACTGCATTCAGCTCAATGTCCAGAAACTTTAGGTCTAGAAGTGATTGCATATTGTTCAATGACTCATGAATTAAGAGAAAATTATCTGCTCCTTCCCTTAGCCAATATATAATGACAGACAAGGCATATGACAATCACAATAAAAATTCTTATTTAGAAAAGAATGAAAGATGTACAAAGTCCTAGTCAATAACAATGCTAGTAACCTACTAGTCAGGCATTATGAAATTTCTCATTTTTGAGCTTGACTTTTTGGCATTATGCATTTCTACATGGGTTGAAGGATTAAAGGCTTTCTATGTATATGTAACAATTTTATATGTGGAACAGGTAAGTTTACTGGCTCACATAACAAAATTCTGGGGTATATCACAGATTGGGGACACCTATCTGATTTGGTTTGAGTTTTGGCTTCATTTTCATTGGAAATATATGGCTCAATTTCGTTTCATTAGCACTCACTGGCCTAGTTTGGGTCAAGCATCCATTCTGAATCAATTAACAGCAGTAGGTGGATATTCTAACTGGCTAGATTATGGTCTCATGGAGAAGATAATCTCTCTAAAACCACATTAGCTTTTACCTCATTTAAAGAAAATTTTAGTCTTCTATCATTACTGTTGCTCGGTTTACAGACTTGCCTTTTTGCTTAATCTTTGCATACAATAGCCCTTATTTATAGACAGCATTTCTACTTAAGTGAAGGTGGAGTGATTACAGTGTGTTTCGGGTGTTTAGGGAGAGGCCTCTTAGAATTGTCCCCCAAGTTCCTCACTATTAACTCAGCGATTGCCTACTGTCTCTTGTCTGAGAGGGCTCTTCAGAAATAAAAATGTTTCAACTCAGGAGAAAGCAAGCAGAAGTCGGGCACAGAGAGAATTGCGGTGAGGGAGAGAGAAGCTGATCTTAGGGTCATTAAAAAACGAAAAGCAGAGCACTGTGTTACAAGATGGGAACATTTACCTGAGGTTACTGTGAAGAAGCGCTCAGAAGCTAAGCTTGGTATACTTCACCAGGTTATTTTTAACACCAACTACAAACCATTAGTGATTTCATGAAACATTTTTGGTGGTGAAGACCAGAATTAGGGCAGAATGCAAGTTCCACGACAAAGGCCAAGATACCCTGGATAAAACACCGACTTTGTTCGGCTGACACAAAACTGGATTTCTCCACTCGCTGCTGTCAAAAATCCTCGCCTGACCCCATGTTAGCCGGCGCTAACAGGAGCCACTCCCCTCTTGGCGACCGGCTCCGCACTGTGTCATTTCCGGTCTGGGCAATTCTCATCCGGGTCAAACAGAGCCTCCTGCTCTCTGCGAGTAGTGGAGGTACCTCGCTGTCCATGTTATCTTCCAGGGAGATCGAGCCGTAGTGTCCTGAGGCGAGGAACTACCTCTGTCCCAGGCAAAGAAAGTCAAGACCTGGGAGCGGGCCGCAGCTGGGCCGCGCCGGTGAGATCTTGCGGCACTGCTCCTCCTCTTGCGGCTGTCTCTGGGAACTGGGTGCCAGCGCTGAGGGGCCTCCAGCAGACGGCAGCCCCCTTCCCTGGCTCCCCTGCCCACCCTGCCAGGGAGGGCGGAAGATGCCAGTGAAGAAGAAGAGAAAAGCCTCCTCCGGGGTGGCAGCGGCAGTAGCGGAAGACGGTGGCCTAAAAAAGTGTAAAATCTCCAGGTACCACCTCCCCCCTCCCTTCAGTCTTTCCTCCTTCCTCCTATGCAGGACAGTTCGGGGATAAAAGAAGTTGGGCCTAGCCCCCCGGGCTCAGACTGGAGAGGTGAGACCCCTGTAATCGCGCTGGGCCGTAGATGAGAACACCGACTCTCCGCGCCGGACCCGACCTCGTGTTCGCTTGTGTGCTGTTCTCTGGCGTTCAAGGGGGACTGAAGAGTCCCCCCACACGAGAGTCTCTGTACCCCGAAGGGTGGGGAAACAGACTTGTAAATATGTATTGCACTCCCTTCCCCTGCCCTCTACTCCCTTAATCCTTCCTTCGCTTTTTTTCCAAACCTAGAAGGATCACTTTTAGAATTCCTGTGTAGAGTGTGAAGAAAGGAGCAGAGCGTGAGGAATTTTGACAACTGCTTTGGGAATCATAGCAAGGAAAAGTATTCAATAATTGGCCTCCATATTTAGTATTTGAAGTTACCGAAGCTGGACGGTGCCAGCAGGAGGCTTTTTAAATTACAGGAGCCCAATTTTCTGAAAGTATATCGTTCCACCTATGCCAGTCTCAATGTGGGGAATTAGAAAGGCCCTGCATGCTTTTATTTTCTAGCATTCACCACACTGTTAGCTCTCAATATGAATATTAATAATCTGGAAGCTATTGTAGTCTGTATTCTCTTGGAGAAAAAGAAGACAAATTAGAACTATAGTTTAGGTCTTTGACCCCTTTTGTAGCATTATCATTCAGCCATCACAGAAACATTTTACGCTGCAAAAAATCTTTGCAATGTAGGTTTGAAAAGTGTCCCCACCCCAGTCTTTTTTGGGTATCTTTAAAGTTCAGATGCTGCCATTAAAACCAACAGTAGCCAATACTGGATGAAATAATTGCACTCTCCTTGAAGAGAGATCTGTTTAAAATGTGAGGGAGGTGAGTTGTATGGATTACATCTTTCTTTTTTAATTAGCTAATTTTTTCCTTCATTACTATGTTTTTGGCAAAAGGAGTCTGAGAAATGTTATTGTTCTTTTGTTTTTTTGAGACAGAATCTTGCTATGTATTTCAGGCTGCTCTTGAACTTAGTATATACCCAGGCTGGCCTCCAAGTCATGGCAATCCTCCTGCCTCAGCCTCCTGAGAGCTGGGATTACAGGCATGCACCACCATGCCCAACTCTTGGGCTATTGGAATAATTTTCTGATACTGGACCACTTAGTGGCGAATATTAGAATTTGATATGGTTACTTTACTAGCTCATATTTTTATGAAAAACAGGCAAATTGGTTTTAATTCGTGGTCATCTTAAGTGTCTGATGTATCAAAATTATTTACATGAAGCATATTAAAATAGCTAGGCAGGCAATATTATTGGAACTCAGGTGATACTGTACTTTTGCTCTGTCAATTTAAAATTCTAAATACGGCATCCTTATTTTACATTGCATTATGCAATTACATGGTTCTATGAAGTCCATTAAATCCTAGAGGCCATTTTTGAATTTCCCAACTTTTAGTGATTTTATGAAAAAAAGAAAAATAGAATCAGACTGAATATCTTTGGCACAATTATTTGATCAATTTTTAATTATTAACTTTTAGGGGTTTTTTTGTTGTGCTTTCTTTTTTTAATCTGTGGAATTTCATATACCATTAGGTCCTAAGTCATTGTTTATCTTTTTAAAAATCCACTTAGGTTTGATAGGTGATGCATCTCTTAATATTTTTATTTATATCTCAATTTATTTTCAAATATTAAGTATCAAAATACACTTTGCAAGATTTTGTTTTCAGATGTGTATGCATTATACACAAATACAATTTCCATTCACATAGTGGCAATTTCACAGTATATAATTTACCAATCCTGCATTGTAATTTAGGTTGAACTGTGTAGTTCTAAACTCTGGGGAGATAATTTTAGTTGATATTACTGGAATTTGGTAGTGAACGAAGTATCATTTGGGTTTTGTTAGCCAGAAATTCTTACTATTTCAAATTGCAAATATTTGACTCCATTTTTTTCTCTTATAATGTCATCTTAAAAAATAACTTTTATTTGAATTGAAGTAGTTCTTATTGAACTTAGTTTTTCACTAAGAGTTGAGACTTGATAAAAATCTTAGGCATTTGTGTGTTTTCTAAGCTATTGCAGATCCCAACCCCCTGCTAGACTAATAAGTGGAGAGGAACATTTTTCAAGCAAGAAGTGCCTGGCTTGGTTTTATGAGTATGCAGGTAATGAAATTAATGTAAGAAGAAATCAGTCATATGCTTTAAAAAGTTTTTTTTCCATTTATTCATTTAACAAATTATTTATTACAGTCCTGCTATGTTTGAGTGCTGTGTACTGGGATCAGTGTCAAGACAGGATTGTGGATTGGCTAAGAATTTGATGACATTGTAGGCTGATGTTTCTGTAAATATATTGACTATATATTTAATAGGAAAGGAGAAAATGCGTAAACAGAAACAGATTCACTTACATTCATTGGCTAAAGTAGTATTCTGGAAAACAAAAGTACATAATAAAATATTTTTCAGAACTGGAAACATTTTCCAAAACTTAGGGAGACAGTAAAATATTTAACCCTCAGATAAATCCTGTCCAACATACTTATCCTATAGTGATTGTTATTTAGCCATTTCTATGAGAGATGCAATAATAAGAAAGTAAGTAGGTTGATATTAATACACTGTGATAAGTACTATATTAGAAAGATGCAGAGAGAATTCATAGGGGGAATGTATAACCCAGCCTGGAACATGTCAGGGGAGCTTTCTTGAAGGAGCTAATTAACTTCAGCTAAATCCTGTAAGTGGTAATTGAAAAGCTCTAGGCTCAGAATGATAACCTAGTATAGAGTTGAAAGTTAAAGCCAACCAGGGATGAGGCCAAGGAGTTCAGCAAATGCAAATACATGAAAAGGAATACTTGTTTCCCATTTATTACTTTTCGTGAGAACATGTAAGAACTTTTTTCCCCTCAGAATAGTTTTGGCCTTTTGGAGTTATTGATTTTAAAGCTTTATGTTCTTCCTTTTCCATTTCCTTACCTGGTTCCACAATTTTTGGTTTTTGTTCTCCTTTTATTATTATTCTCAAACTTTTTGTTTAAAATAAAAGTATATTTTTAGTTATTGTCTTAAATTACTGCTAATGTATGATAAGATCTAAATGTACTCTGGACTTGATGTAAAGTTTAGGCCAACTGTGTGGAAAGTGAGACTGTTTTGAGAAGGAGGCAGCAACTTCACGGTTGGTATCTGCTGAGTGCTCCCAAAAGTATTATTTTAAAATTGTTTAGTAGCAGAACAGATTCTTTCTAGACCAGAAAAAGGCTAATCCTGTCATCCCAAGATAACCACTAACCCAATTTAAATGAAAGGAATTCGTTTTCTTACTGACCTCCATTTTAAGATGTTGACCCATTATTCAAAATGCCAGTTTTACTGGTATGCATGATATAGAATCCAAAAAAAGGTCATTAATCTTATTTTACTAATAAAGGTTATTAGATACCATAAAATGAGTACTTTTTTTCTTTCATGATTACTTGTTTTACCTTCCTTGAGTATCATAACATTCTAATGAAGCATTTCTTATGCTAACATTTTTAAATGGCCAACATAATAACTGTTCTCACTGTCCCAGGAACTGTGCTAAATATATCATTCTAATTTTTGACCGTTCTGTTAATTAGGTGGTGTTACCCTCATCTTATAAAGGAGAAAAGTTACACTTAGATTAAGAAGTTTGTCCAAGATCATATAGTGTCTAGAGCCAGGATTCAAACCTCAGTCAATTGTGACCCAGAGATCACGCTTTTAAGTACTACTGTCTTACCATGTGTTTTAAAAAATTTATTTAAATATGTACATGGTTAAATAACATGGCAACTAATTTTCACTTTCACAAAAATATTAGTACACTTGAAGTAACTGTCATTCAATGATTCATTAGATAAACTTAGGTTTGTAAGCCAGGTACTGTGCTAAGTGCTGGGGATATTATAGTGAACAAGTCAGATATGATCTCTGCCCTCCATGGACTTGGCTTCTAAATGAGGAAGACAAATTGAAAATAGAAGTGTAGGCAAGGTACTTAAAACATTTTGGAAAATAATACAGTAATAAATATAGGGAGGTTCAGGAATAGAGAAGAAAGAAAGGAAGGGTTGGATGGACTTTCAGATATAATGATGAAGGAAGGCCTGTCTATGGAGGATATTTGGAGAGAAACCTGCTAGATAGGGAGACTAGTTGTTTGCCCAATAAACCTTAAATGTTTTGTCCTTAAAATGGGAAATGTGCCTCATGAAAATGGAGATAGTAGTTGTGCCTACTGAGAAAAATACATACAAAGTCCTTAGTATAGTACCTGCAATATCATCAGAACTTAATAAATGTTAACTATTGTTGAAACAGCAGTAGCATTATAGCATTTACTGGTCGTATGTTTTCTATAGTGTTTCAAAATTGACAGAAACTCCTGTAGCACATGATAAAATGCTGTGCCACTGAACAACGTATATATGTGTGTGTGTATATGTATGTACATATATATGTACATATATATGGTCCTGAGCATCTGTTATGGTTGGCATGGTATTAGGTCCTGAACATATAGGTGGAAACATTTCTTTATGGTTATTAAAAAAATCAGAAAGTTTAAGGTGTTTGTTTTTTTCTAATTTTGAAAATATCACAAAACTTGTTAAATATAGTATTACAAATAATGTGTAATAAACATAATAATTTGCCCTGTCACTCTTGAGTGATATTTAAATTAACAAGAATCATTAATACAGTTGTCCCTCTTTATACATGGGGTGAAGTGGTTCCAGGACAACCCCAACTCTGCAGTAGATATCAAAATCTGACAGTGCTCAAATCCCTCATGTAAAATTGGTTAGAATTTGCATATAACCAATACTTATCCTGCTGTAGACCGTAAATCATCTCTAGACTACTTATAATACCTATTACAATGTAAAAGCTAATGATGAGGAAAAAAAGTCCCTACATGTTCGGTACAGATGCATTTTTTTTTCTCTAAGTATTTTTGATGAACAGTTGATTCAGTCCTGGATGCAGAACCCACAGATCTGGAAGGCTGTGTACTAGATCTGTAGTAACAAAAACATAGCAAGTGACAGGAAATTTTTAAAGTCTTAGAATTTAAAAATATGGTTAGAATCGCATAGTCCTGTTATAGTAGCCAGCTGATAAACTGTACTAGAACAGTGATCTAAATTATCTCCATGGCTTCTTAAATTGAGTGGAAATCTAGTTGCCTGAAAGAGTTAATTAAATTCAGCTCTGGAGATTTTACTCAGGTAGTAATTTTATTGGAAAGATATGGCTCAAATTTTGTAATTAACATTATGCAGTTAGAGAAAGAATATTGCTTTAGACTTAGATCTGTCACTATTTGCATTGCTTTGGGAAAGTCACTGAACCTCTGTAGACCTCTGTATAAGGATATAAAGTCATGCACACAAGTGTGTATATGTATAAAATATATCTTATATAGCCTAATTTAACTGGGTTTTAATCAAATTTAGTCACTAATTAGCCTCTCAGTTTCTAGGGGAGTGTTTTTACTACAGTAAGTGACATTCCTTAACTCCAGCTTTGTCTTCTAATCACTGTTTTGGCAACTTTGAGGACAAGTCTGCTTTCTTATTGCATCAGAAAAATCTAGAATATAATCCTATCATGTCTTAAAAATATCCTTTGTTTTCTTCTCAGATTTTTAAATCTGATTATTATTCTCATCCAACCATATATAAAGATCCACACGTAGTTATATATTTTTAGAAGCCTTATTTTATATATATGCTTTTCACTGTTCATTTATTTATTTACTTTGATGCTGGGGATTGAACCTAGTGACTTACTTATGCTAAACACACTCTACCACTGAACTACACCCCGACCACTATGTATGCTTTTAAAATTACAAATGTAACACATTCTAATTAGAATAATTCTCTAAATATATAATATTAGGAAGTGAAAGTCTGTAATTACCATCCCCTTTACCTTTTAACACCTCAGTGCACTGTTAGTACTTATTTTAACTTAAAGACATTTATACTTTTACACAATTTAAAAGGGTCTTGGTATCTTAACATTGTCTTGGCAGCCTGACCACATATGGGATGACTACATTGTATTAAGAAAAACTGTAGAATGCCGGCTTCATGTTGTACATGTAACCAACTGATAGTGCTATAAAACCCACCCGTGCTGTGTAGATCTTGTCTGACTTACAAAGCTTGAGTATTTTCAGTCCTTAAGAAAGGAAAATAGAGGCTTCTCTTGACTACTTTAAGAACATTTTAAGACTATACAGTACTTTCACAGTGGTAAACATTCTCCTATGATATTTCATATCAGAAGATTGTTTTATTCTTACCAGGGCACAAAAGAGACTTAACTAATGTAATTACTATATTTTGAAAGTCTGATAACAAAAGAATTCTGAGAATTGATGTATTGACTTATATTTAGTAATAGTAAGAAAGAACAATAAAAATTAAATTAACTACCATTAGTTAATGTTCAGACAAATGATAGACGATTAAACTTGTGTGTCTATGTTAAGGTGTAATAATTAATTCCTTAATGTTTATTTTAGAACCTATATGATAAGGAAAATTTCTCTTCCGAAAATTAAATACAGTAATTTCCATAAATCATTTTTATAACATTTTCAAGAATTAAATTATATTGAAATAGATTTTAAACAGGTAATAGATAATTTTCTATTTTTAGTAAGTAAACAATTATTCTCCTTTTGATTACTATATTGAACTGTGTACTAGTTAGGACACATTCTAGTAGAAGCTCCAACTTTCTCATGCTTTTTTATATTCTTGTGTGGCTAAAACTTTGTTCTGAGTAGGCTGTCAGAAAATGTTTTTTAAATAGGTAGTTTTAAGTTTTTGTACAAACTTGATTGATACTAATAGAATATTTCTTTACTGCTCCTTTTAAAAAGTTTAAAAATTTTCTTAATTTCATGTTGTAATGTGGTGTTCAAGGAATACTTAAAAAGTTTTATATTCTAAATCCTGTAGCAAATATTTATACTTTATTGAAACTGTGCCAAAATTCAAATTCAGTTATTTGTAAAATATGTTGTATTCATAGATACCTTTTGTATAATGGTTTGTTTCATATTGATATTAAATTATATATATATGAATTATTTTTGTCTTTGAAGGTCCTGATGAAGTTGTAGGGCCAGAAGGAATGGAAAAATTTTGTGAAGACATTGGTGTTGAACCTGAAAATGTATGTTTTATTTCTAAGTGGAATGGATTTTAAGTGGGGTATTACACATTGATAAATTCTGAAAATTGAGACTTTACTCTTATATGAAGAGTTGTTTCTTCATATTTAATACTATAAATTTTCATTTAGGATCTTCTTAATCAGTTAAAGTCAGTCAAGCATTCTCTTGATGCAGATTTCATTTTTAATAGAGATACTCTGTTTTCATAAACTATTAGAACTCTTAACATTTAAGAAATTGGTACATAGCAATTCTTTGTATTTAAAAGTTCCAGAGGTTGTACTCTTTAATAGTTGAAGGATGGAAATAGTTGTGTAAAAATGCTCTCCGTGATAAATATAGACATGATTATCTCCTTGCTGACTTTTCCCCTATCCTTTATGTTCTGTTCTTTCCAGATTATTATGTTAGTTTTAGCGTGGAAATTGGAGGCTGAAAGCATGGGATTTTTTACCAAGGAAGAATGGTTAAAGGGAATGACTTCATTACAGTAAGAAATTTTTTTAAAAAACAAATTTGATGGCCTATTTGAAGATCTTAATTGGTATTTTGTGTTTCACAGTTTTCGGGGGTAAGGCTTCACCTTTAAGTCAGATCAGTTTGATCTATAACAATAAGTTGGGAATTGACAAAATTATATTATGGTCTTGGCAAATGAATAGTAAACCATGTTTTATATTATTTAAGAAAGCACTTTTGATAAGTGAATTAGAAGTTACTGATCAAAGACTATTCACAAGTTGAATAATAAAGGCTTTCTCAGTGTAAATACAGAATGTCACAATATAAGGAGTTGCTCAATCCTAAGCTCAGGGCCTCCTTTCTCCCCTCTTTAATAAATTTGAAGCGTTATATGCTTCTATGATCTTTTAAGAAATAAATCTCGCAAAGAACGAAAGTAGAAATGTTGTGTGGGCTTTACCATTTTATAGTTACAGTCTTTACCATTTTATAGTTTACGATTTTATAGTTACATACTTTCAGTTTAAGATGCTTTGACTTAGTAAGAGATACAACTGCTCCTTTATAAAGGTAATTTGATTTTGGCTTTCCAGAGTAAAATATACTTAATTTCAGAATTAGAAATTGTTAATTTCATATTATGTCATGTTCCTAATGGTTATTCAGAATGTTACCAGTCAGCATTTAAAATAGAGGAAGCATGAATTTATAATACTTTTAGAGCACATAGTGGGGTTTTATTAGCCATGTGGGTTCCGATTGTGATTATGTTTTCATTAACACATTTAACTACTCTTAATCCTTGTTTTCCTGTCCTTCAGTTGTTTAAAAAAGTATTTGTTTATATGGCACGTAAATTTTTCTATTTGAATTTTCAGTATGTAGTCTTGTAATTCTCTTTATGAATTACAGCATTAACATACATTTTATATTTTTCTCCTTGGGTAAAAACTTTTTCTCATATAAACCAAATCAAAATTTATAGAACAATATAAAACCAACCCTCCCACTTTTATTATTTATAAATACAGAGTTTAAAACTCAAAGAAATTAACAAAAAATCTGGCACAAAGTATACACAATTTCCTATTAGTACAATGAGGATTTAGAATTTAAATTTCCTAATTTCCAGTCTACCATACTGTACTTTTTGTCATATTGTTTTTTCATATGTAAATCAAAATTACAAATCAAATTTATGAAATAGAGGGCCATTATTAGCTTTTTCAATCATAGTGTTTGCAGCCAAGATTGAATTCTGTCATACATTGAGGAATCATAATATACCAAGTTAAATACATAGATTCTGAAATTCTTTGGGCTAAATTTTTAATTAGTATTTTAGAGGAAGATTAAATAAAACATACAAGGGGATATGCAAAGAATGTAAACTACTTTTTATACAACTGAATGTTCTATTAAAATTGTAACATGGCTTATTGTAAAAAATGTTATTTGACATCATTGTAAGTGCTTTTTCTGTTACTGCTTTTTGTGTACTACTTTGTGGAGTATCCCAACTAACAAAAAGTTACTCATAGTTTACGGTTTTGTATAAATTGATATAAAAAACAATAATGCAAATATATTAAAAAACATTTCTAATATTTTTGAATGATTAAAACATAATCTTGAGTGTAGGACCAGAAATTGACTAGCTCATGAACATGGCTTTTATTAACATACATTTCCTATATGAAGTTTGAAAGCTATACAAAATAAAAACAATTATTCAGTATTTAAAATTGCCACAGAATTTTATCTTTCACTTACTATTATCCCTTACCCATTTACCCAGAGTAGTATACTGTAGAGCCTTGAAGTTACTCAAATAAAAAAGCATTCTTGACTGGGAAATGGTTGTTTCTTTCCCATGATTAGATTACTATGTGAAGTATAAAATATCTTCCTTACCTTGATTTAAGTCTTTCTGCTCCCTGAATCTTCTTGTGAAAAACTTGTGAAGAATAAAATAGTTTGAAATGTTATCCAAGAGACAAAATAATTGCTATGCCTTTTTTGTTGTTGTACTGGGAATTGAACTTGGGACCTTGCGCTAGCTATGTCTTAATTTTAAATTTGTAGTTGCTTAGGCGGCTGACGTGGCTCGGTCAGGAGCGGGCAGGACTGATGTTCTAAATTTGTAGTTGCTTAATGTATTTGGTTTTATATAATAAAATCATAAAATATAGTCTTACATTCTCAATTCCCTATGTATATTTTTCATATTATTAGAATTTAATTTAATTTAGGCATCTGATGGTCTTTAAATCATCTTAAGGTAGTTATCAGTAGTTTCAATTAATTAGTAGTTTTAATTAATTTTAGCCTTTGGAAAACTTTAGTAGTACTATACTAAAGAATAGAAATAGTCCAGTGGTTAAAACATACTGTGGTCAAGAATAGTGGGCTATAATAATTATGAGTAATTAATAATCTATATTGTATAATCCTTTACAGTTTTCAGAATACTTTCATTCATTTTACAGATGTTTGTTCATAAGCTTCCTATAAATTAATCCACTTTCCATTTTGCATGAAAGAATTTGTGTATTTGAATTTATATATATAATTGGACTATCTCAGCTATTTTGCAAGTTTCAGAGAATGAAATTGCCACATCCTGTTAAATATTTTGTTCCATGTCATTTTCATTGGTAATAATGGTCAAATTTCCCTGGAAGCAATTTAATTGTACAGATATTTATGTTACACACCTATATTATATAAAGTATTGTGCCAGTTAGTAGTGATCATACGCTTGACCTTTAGTTACATTCTAATAACTCTGGGAAGACATAATATTATAACCATAAATCCAAGTAGAATATAACAAATGCTAGAGAAAAAATACAAAATACCAGGGTAGCAAAAATACTGATAAAGCTAGTTTCAATTGAGCAGGGAAATTTTTATAAATGTGGCTTTTGAACTGGAACTTAAGAGTAAAAGTTTTTTGGTTGAGTATATGAGAAAATGTTGTAGAAGAGAGAAATTGTGAGCAGAGTCTTGAGGAAGGAAAGCATATATTTGAAGGAAATAAACTGGTTATTAGAATCATAAGGCACATAAAATTGTCAGGGCAGGTTTTAAGTTCTAGATAGGTAAATGATGACGTTGCGGAGCACTTTAGCTTACATGTTGAGGGAGTTTAAACCTTACGTTGTAGATATTGGGAAACATTTTTGAGCACAGGAATTTTCAGAGATTTTGGAGGTACTTTTCAATGAGCAGTTATTAATGTTCCAAGGTCATAGTGGTTTTTTGTTGTTTTGTTAGTTTGTTTTTTCTTTTTTGGTGGAGGGGGATATTCCTGGGGATCAAACCTAGGGGTGCTATACTGCTGCGCTACATTCCCATCTCGTTTTATTTGAGGCAGGGTCTCACTAAATTACCCTGCTGACTTTTTGAGTATTTTGTGAGAACTATGGATTTTGTTCCTATTAAAATGTATATGTACTGCTACACACAAAACTTTTCATGTTATTAGTAGGTTTTGGATTTTTCTTTTCCTCTATCTACAGTTCCAAGGATACTTGGAAGTTTTGTTTACTGTAGTGAAAAAGTCCTCACATCTGCTAGCTGAAAGTTTGGTGTGGAGCAAGGATAAAATACTACCAGGCTGGTGAAGATAATTGTGACCATAGATGCTTGAAGAGGACTGTACTTAATTATGACAATGAAATGAGGAAGCAAGCATCTGACATCAGTGATAGTAACTTAAGTTGTCTGGCAGTATGACATAGGTTGCACCTTTTCTTACCTTCATATTGAGCCCTGAACTTTGAAGATTAAAGGGACTGGCCTGGCTTGATTTTCTTTAAGAGAGAAGGGAATCCGGGAATGGGAAACATTTATTTGACTTTTTTTCTTTTTTGGTGGAAGCAGAACAGCATAGTAGGTAGGTGTGCTATGTGCCTCATTCATTTGGTGTTTTAGACCCATCTATGAATTCTCACTAACATTCTTCCTCTTGACTTTTTCTGTATGGTTATCATAACAATTTTAAAATGCCCTCCTTCACATGTCCAAATACACCAAGAGGTAGACTGTATTGCTGAAGTTGGTATACCAGATGTAGAGAAAATTCTAAATCCAGAACTGTGAGAAATTCTTTGTATCATTGTGCCACATCACACTGGATTTACTAATGAGGAAGAGAACCTCATTTAGGTCTGATAAACAAATGAGACTTTATTATCATCTTACAGGTCTTTAATGAAGCAGAAATTCAAAAATCTCCCTTAATAATCAGATGTTTAGCAATACCTAGGAAATTAACATCCAAGTTCTAAAGTTGAAATTTAAATCCATTTTGTTCTTATTTTAACCACAGTGGCCTTGAAAAGTGGTATCATATGCCGGTGCTCCCAAAAATCTGTGTGGCTTTATTTGGTCTTATTAAGAATCTCTTTCTCCTATGATGTGCTAGTTAAGAGTATACTGTACTTCTCTTTTCGTTTAGAGAAAAATAGAGAATTTACAAGTTCTGAGGTATGCACATTCTTAACTATTCAAAGTGTACTTAGGGACTAGATTGAATATGACTTGTGTTGGTGTTAATGACTGCTTGGGTTATCCTCATTGGTTTTTCTAGGTCCATTCTTTTGTGGTAGTAAGTGTGGAGCTTTGTACTCTTAACTCTTTCACTCTTCTCTAAGATGAAAACATTGTCATTTGTACTGGGTTCTTTATCTGATTGAGACTTACGGTACACCATTAGGAATGGTAGGACACAGTTTGAACAAAAGTGTATAATGCAGGTGATTTTTTAGTCCATTTGCCGCAAAAGGAGCATAGTAAGCTTAAGAATTGTGTCCAGCACGTAACACATGTATTCCTTTTATGGTTGGCCTATGAAATTATTGTTATCATCATTTTAAAACTGACCAAACAGGCTGGAAAAGGTTAAGCTATAATTGTCCTAAAGTCACATGGCTGAAAATGGAAAAATTGGAATTTCATCCAAAGTCACTTTGACTTGAAACTTTGTTCTTTCACCCTGTCTCAAGCTTATTAAGATTATATCAGTAATATCTTTGCTGTGCATACCCATGGAATGTAAAGTATTTTGAAACAATTGTAATTTCTAATCATCTTTTCTGCATAGTGTCTTCTCAGTCACTGTGTGCTTTCTGGATCTGTTTGAGCTATGCTTTCCCATTACTCCTCTGATAGGAATTTTGAAATTTTTTGTAATTGAATGTATCACTACCTTCTGGTTTCTTTTTGGTGTCCATTCTTATATTGAACACGTATTTTTGGAGTGTTCTATATGCCAGGTACTTTGTTATTTAGTCACAGTGATTTTCAAACTCTGATGGAAGGGAAAGGAAGAACTTTTGGAATGTCAGGAGGCATCTTTTATCGTTTTACTCTCTTGAATTTCAAGTCTTAATTCTGCACAATATTTTATGCAAGAATGAATGTGTCCTACATTACTTAAAAAAACAAAACAACAACAAAATCCCCAGAATATGAAAAGCATTGCTTTAAGCTACAAAGGCATAGAACATACAAAGGCCATGATAGAAGGAATACCTATAAGTAGATACTTAAAATGTAGTGCACTCTCAAGATTTTCAAGCAGTAAGTCTAAATATCTTGGAGACTTCTTCAAAGTTTCAGGCTGCATTAAAGTAACATGTCATGTGAGAATTTGTTTCATTTTCATATCCACATGATAGAATTTAACTGTATTTTTGTCTTTTATTAAAGTACAAATTTTCATAACTTTTGTACTAATTGAAGCCACTTAAATAGCAAATAAGGAATTCCTAGTAGCAAAACTAAATTATGTTTCTGCATGAAGCGTATTGTACACCCACTCATTTATTTGTATGACAGGAGCCAAAGAGTGTATTTTAGTATTGTCCTAGGTAATTAAGACTCCTCCCATGTTTGTGGCAAAAGCAGTTGTACAGTAATGACTTTAAACAAACTTGATTTCTGCAGAAAAAAATTCCATGATCATTAATTTAAAATCACTAAAATCAATCTTAAGAAACAGACTTCAGAATCAGAATCTACGAATGTTTGAGCTACTGTATTATGATTTCAGTAGTAAATGTCTACATATTTAAAGAAAAAAAGAGTAATCGTCCCAGCTGATCAGATTTCAGATAATTTGTAAAAGTGAAATTAATAACAGATTAAAAGCTTAGTGGATGTGTGTTCACTTTGGCAGCATATATACTAAAAAGCTTAGTGGATGAGATAGAAAGTGGATAGATGTAGTTGTAAAAAGAATCCATGAACTATAATACCTAAGGAAATTAGTACAGAGAAGAAGAAGGAAAACCATAAAGAGACAATAGACCTGAGGATAATTTTTTTTACCATTGAGTTTTGAGAGTTCTCAATATATTTTACATGAGTGAGTCCTTTGATGAACATATATATGGTTTGCATATTCTGTATCTTGTCTTTTATTTCTGTTAACAAGATCTTTTGCTAAGTAAAAGTTTTTTATTTTGACAGTCCATTTTATTACTTTTTTCTTTCATAGATTGTGCTTTTGGGGTTAAATCTAAA
>NW_004624918.1:2160997-2203637 GCF_000247695.1 Heterocephalus glaber
GAAAAATAAGAACCAAGAGAGATTATGTAAAGGTGCATATTTCCAATGATGAATGTCATTATATTGTATACCTAAAATGTACCAATAAAGTTAATTAAGTAAAAATTCCTCCTGTGGATCCTAGATATCAAACCTTGCCTTGAGTGTGCCCCACAACTGGATGTTACCCTGCAGAATCATCCCAACCAACATAGACTACAGGATGTGATCAAAAAATGCAGTGAATGTTTAAATTCAAAGAACGTTATTACAGTAAAAGATACTTACTGTCAATCCCCTTCAAAGCACGCCCCCTTCTATTTGAACACATTGATCCCACTGTCTTGCCACTTATTGAAGCAGTTCTGGAAGTTCTTTCATGCGTGTCTTTATTTGTGGTGTTATAGCTGCCTCACAATATCCTGAATAGATTCAAAACATTTACTTTTTGTGGTCATTTTGACATTGGGGAAGAGCCCCAAATCATACAGTGCCTGACCTGATAAATATGGTAGATGAGGACACCGAATGTTTTTATTTGATAGAAATTGTAAATATTTTGAATCAACTCAGGAATCAAAGCAGCTACAAAAAAACACATCAAAAAGGCTTTCCAGAACTGCTTCAAAAAGTGGCAAAAGCGATGGGATAACTGTGCTTGAAACAATGGGGATTGATGGCAATGTGTCTTTTACTGTAATAAGTTTGTGTGCTTGTGTGTGTGGTACCAGGGATTGAACTCAGGACCTCATGCTTGGCAGGCAGGTATGGCGCCACTGAGCTACATCTCTGGCCCGACCATAATAACTTTTTAAAAATGTTTATTTAAACACTTGATCACACCTTGTACAGTTGTGTCAGAACAGTTCTTGGCATCAATACACGGCTGTAGTAGTGTATGCTCAAGTTATAAGAATGTTTTTATTCATTACATTTCACTCTTAACCTACATAGAGTTAGTGTCTGACTAAAAGTCAGGTCTTTTTCACAGTAGCTATCAAACTACTTCCAGGTCTTGTGTTTTATGTGTTTGTGGGTTTTTTGTTTGGTTTTTGTTTTGTTCTTTGTTACTTTTTTTAAAGAAAATCTCGCTATGTAGCCTTGACTGGGCTTGAACTCACAATCTACCAGCCTCAGCCTTCCAGTGCCCAGGTGTTATATTATTTAATTTAAATGCAGATCACTGAATTACTTTATATTTAATTCATCTTATTGGTTTTAGTCTTTCAACCTAACCTGATGAGATCTTTTTACTTTTTATTTTTATCTACCAATGTATACCCACTTCTATAAGTTTTATAATATTTGTAAAATAATTTAAAAGTCCTTTCTGGCAGTAGCTACATTATTGGTTAAAAAGGTGTTAGTAAAATAAGGCTTGGGAAGAATCTTATGTCTTCTTTCTGGAGATGCCCCTTTAATTTAAAGTATTAGTCTTTAAATTAATGCACGCCTGTAATCCCAGCACTTGAGACTTGAGAGGCTCAGACAGGAGGATCACTGTGAGTTCAAGGCCTGCATAGGCTATATAGTGCGTTCAAGGCCAGCCTGAACTACTTAGCACTTTAAAACGAAGGGGGGGGGGAGAAAGAGAAAGAAAAAGAAAGAAAGAAAGAGAAAGAAAGAAAGGAAGGAAGGAAGAAAGAAAAGAAAAACAGACAGACAGACAGAAAGAAAGAAAGAAAGAAAGAAAGAAAAAGAAAATCATTACTTCTATGGTTTCTGAGCAGTTTCACAGTTATTTGTGAAAGCAGTACTCTCCCTAAAAGGTTGTGACACCAATTTGGTCTTCTTACTATCCCTAAGTCTTAAAATTGTGACTGGTAAATACTTGCTACTTAGTAAGAGTTTATAATTGAAGAATGAATGAATTGACATAGATCTATGAACTAATGTGCTTTGAGTATGGTTATTCAATTGGACATGTGCCCCTTTAAACTTGGCTAACACCCAGCTTACATTTTTTTCTTTTATCCATAAAGTTATTAGCAGAAAGTTTGTCAGATGTATCCTAAATCTATGGAATCATTTTCTTTACTAATTCACTAACTGTTATATAAAGAAAGTAGATCCACTGATATGACCTGTTTTTAGTGAACTCATTCGTACCTCTTTACATATTATACCTGTTTCTTTAATGAGTATTCACATACCTTTTGTGTAATTACTTTCTCCTAACATCAGCTTCATGATCTTCTGCTTGCCATTGCTTCTCCCCATCCTGTGCACATCTGTTCAATCATGCTCTCTTCCATGATCTTTCTCTTCTTTTTGTGCTCCTATTTTTGCTCCTTTTTCTGGACAATTTTAAAGTTACATAGTATTTTTAGATGCATTATAAATAATACACTCCTCTTTATCTGTAGTTCTCCTATTCTTATGTCCTTTATTTCACACCTGTTCTCTTCCCTCATCTAGACTACAGTTGAATAAAAAATACATTTACAGTTTTTGCTTCATGACCTTATTTTACGAAAAGCTGAAACAATTTTTCTTTAAACAACACAAAATATCTCTTACCAATTAAGTTGCATTTTATTTAAATTCCACAGACAAATAAGTGGGGGTCAGTGGTCTCTCCAAATGCAGATCTTTTTTCTTGTAGAGGATTTATTGCAATTGGATACTCAGTGAAAAATTCACATAAAAATTTTCTGAGTAATTATCATCTGTGATATTTTATAGGCCTGGTTCTATTTCCCCCGGAAGGCTTAGGGGAATAGTCTGAGGAATCCCTGTGAACTCTGTCTTACGTACCAACAGCATTTATCTCTTGAGTAACAGTTTAGATTTTGTCATAAAATAGGGCAAGTGTGGCTTACATTAGTTTTCTGGGAATAGAGTTAAATGAGGCCACTGATCAACATGTATGTTTAGCTCACAAAAATGTCATCCTCTTGTTTGCAGAAACCATATACACAATCGTCTGCTATTTCCTGTGTTTTATTAACTAGTAATATTTTTGAGTTTGGTGAATTCAAATTTCTCAAGTTCAAAATTTACTACAAAGCTAGTCAAAATAGTATGCTAATGGTATAGGGATAGACATGTAGACCAATGGAAGGGAATCAAGAATCCAGAAATAAACCTATACATTTATGGTCAATTAATTTTTGACAAGGATACCAAATCTATTTGATGGAAAAAGAGTAGTCTCTTCAAGAGATGGTGCAGTGACAACTGAATTTCAAGATTGTTTTGCCTTAGTGGGGCTCCAGGAAATTGAGAATTGGTTTTTCCATTTCTGCAAAAAAGACGTATTGAAATTTGGTAGGTATTGTATTGAATCTGCACATTGCCTTGTGCAATATTTACACCTTAATAATATAGTCCTATAACCATGAACAGGAGATGCCCATTTATTTATTTTGGTCTTGTTTAGTTTCTTCCAGAAATGTATTATAGTTTTCAGGTATAAGTTTTTTAACCCTCTTGGTTAATATTATTCTCAAATATTTTATGCTTTTGGCAATGATTGAAATGAAGTTGTGTTATGGCTTGTGTCTAGATGTCCCCCAAAGCCTCATGCAGTCTTTTTCAGAGGTAGTTGGATCTAGAGTGTGTGATTGATTTATGGTGCAATGGTAGGATTAAGAGTGTGTGATTACTAAATCAGTCCACTAATTGGTTTGGCACAGCTCTAATCTCAATAGCCTAGATAGAGTATGAAAGGAGCAGAAAAATGCTGCTAAGGTCCCTTGTTGCTTTTGCTACCATTGTGGGTTCTGTGATATCCCTCTGCCACGTGCCTCTCTGCCTTGGAGCAGCTGAATATGGACTGAAATTTCTGCAAACTGTGAGCTAAATAAGCCCTTTCCCCTTTAACTTTGGGTATTGAGTATTTTGTCTCAGCAACAAGAGAAAAGTAATAAACACAAGTTGTTTTCTTAGTTCCTTTTTAGATTGTGCATTACTGGCTTGCAATATCATAACTAATTTTTGTGTTGATCTTTTTTTTTTTTTTTGGTACCGGGGATCCAACTCAGGTCCTTGTGCTTGCACAGCAGGTGGTGAAACCACTGAGCTAAATCCCCAGCCCTTTTGTGTTGATCTTGTACCCTGAAACTTTGCATATTCAATAGGGTTCTTGTAGATTCTCTGAGATATTTTAATATACAGGATCATATATCTTCATTTCTAATTTCAGCTGTTTTTTATTTTTCTCATATTTCTTATTTATTTTTAAATTATTCTGGCTAGAATTCTCAGTACAATATTGAATAGTGATAGTGAAAGTAGGTCTCTTTATTTTGCTCCTAATCTTTAGAGGAGGAAATTGGCTATAGATTTTTGTATACATGTCTTTTATTGTGTCAAAGAAGTTCACTTCTATACCCAGTTTTCTGAGAATTTTTGGCATAAAAGTTTGTTAGATTATTTCAAATACCTTTATTTTGTCAATTAAGATGATCACATGCCCCCCCCCATTCTATTAGTGTAATATATTACATTGATTGATTTTCTTGTGTTGAGCCATCATTGCTTTGCTGATTTAAATTTCACTTGTTCGTGGCATATAATATTCTTAATATGTTTTTGGATTAAGTTCTCGAGTATTTTCTTAAGGATGACTGCAGCTATATCCATAAAGATATTGGTCTATATCTTCTTTTCTTGAGATGTCTTTAGATGGCTTTGATATCAGAGCAATGCTTCCATCATAGAATTAAGAAGTGTTTTCTTCATTTTCTTTCTCCTGTTCCTCCTCCTCTTCTTTCTTTTGAAGAATTTGAGAAGGATTGGTGTTAATTCTTTAAATGTTTGATAGAACTTACTTGTGAAGCTATCCAGTATTCGACTTCCCTTTGTTGAGAGGTTTTTTATTACAAGTTCAATCTTTTTAATTGTTTTAGATCTGTTGAGATTTTCTACTTCTCCTTGAGTTGTTGTAATTAATTTGTATGTCTCTAAGGATCTTTCCATTTCATCTAGGTTATCAAATTTGTTGATCCACAATTGATGGTAGTGATATTTTATAATATTTTAAATTTATATTAAAATTAATATTATTTTAAATTATAAAATTATATTTAAATTGGTTGGTAGTAATTTGTGCATTTTCATTTTTGATTTTAGATATTTCTAACTTGTCTTTTTATTTTTCACTGCAGCATTTTACTCCGTCTTCTCCAGCTCCCACACCAGTTCCCTTCTTTCCCTTCCATCCTCTCTTCTTCCTCTCTCTCCTCTCTTCTTCTTTTTCCTACCCCATCCTTCTTTCTACCTCTCCTCTCCTCTCCTCTCTTCCCTCCCCTCCTTTCCCTTCCCTCTCCTACCTTCCTTTTCCTCCCTGCTCTATTCCTGTCTCCTCTCCTCCCCACTACACTCCACATTTTCCTTCTCCTCCCCTCCCCCTCCACTTCTCTCCAATTTTCTCCCTCTCCTCTTCTTCTCTCCACTCCCCTTTTCTCTCCTCTTCTCTCCCCTCCTCTCCTTTCCTCTTTCCCTTCCCTTCCCTCTCCTCCTCCCTTCCTCCCTTTCTCTCCCTCTCTTTCTTTCTTCCTTCCATTCATTTTTTTCTCCTCTTTCCTACTTCTTGATTATTCTAATTAGAAGACAAGCATTCAATATAGTCTCTCACTTAAAAAAAACTTCTTTGAACTTTTCCCCTTAGCTACCACCCCAATTCTTTGCTCTACTATATAGTAAAATTTTTTCAAAGGAGTTAATTTCTCTCCTCCAGTTCTCCAATTCTTCTCCACCAATTCGTTCTTGAAGTCACTTCAATCAAGCTATTCCTAAAGCAACTCTTTCTTACTTTGTTACTAAGTTACTTAGTCTAATTACTAATGGCTCCCACATTGCCAAACCCTTGACTTGTTTGGCCTAACAGTAACATTTAACACAGTTCACTAGCCCTTCTTTCTTGAGTGACTATTTTTCCCACTTAGTTTGTAGAATAATAGGCTTTTCTGTATTTTCTCCTGTTTTATTCATCTCTGCCTCTTGGTTTCTTTTACTAAGTCCTTTTTGTCTTGTTATCCACTAAACATTTGAGTCCCCCTATTTCTCAACATTTTCCTTACTTCCTTTTCCTTTCCAGTGATTGCCTCCAGCTTTATCATTTTAATTCTAGCTAAAAACTGATGACTCCTAAGTGTGTATTTCCAGTCTCAATATCCTCTTTTCTGAGCTCAGGATCTCCCAACCTTGTATGTCTAATATCAGATTTCATAAACTCGTAATCTTTCTCTTCAAATCTCCTCTTCCTGCTGTCTTTCCCATTTTAGTAAATGCCAACAGTATCCTTCCAGCTCTTCAGGCCAAAGAAACTTAAAGTCATCTTTGACTTCTCATCTCTGAGTCTAGTGCATTAACAAACCCTGATCAATTTTTAAAATATATAGAATCTGACCATCTCTTGTTCTGCACTGAAGTTATCCCAAACCAAGTTGCCATCATCTTGCTTTGTTATAACATATAATAACCTCTTATTTTTTGGTACCGGGGATCAAACTCAGGTCCTTATGCTTGCGAGGCAGGCGGCAGAACCACTGAGCTAAATCCCTGGCCTATAATAACCTCTTAAATGATCTCTCCAGATTAGTTTTTATCTTCTTCTAGTCTATCCTTCATGGTGTAATAGAGTGTTCTTTTTGAAAGCTAAGTTTATGTATTCATTTCCTTAAAATTCTCTAATGTCCTCCTATCTTGCCCTGAGTAAAAACCAAAGCCTCACTATAGTGTGTCCTCTGTTAAATGCTCTACCTCACTTCCTCCTGTTCTGCCCAGAATCCCTGTGGCTTCAGCCTCACAGGCAGTTGCTGTTGTCCCTGCTGGAAGGCTCCCTTTCTGATAGCCCTGGCTCACCCTGTCTTCACCTTCAGGTATCTGCAGTTACCACTCCACCTCCATCCACTTCCTGGATTCTCTAAGTTCCTATGCTGTCCCTGCTCTTTGTAGCTCTCATCACCATCTGACATGCAATATATTTTATTTATTTGTTTGATAATAATTTAAGCTCCAAGAAGGCAAAGATATCCACCTGCTTTTCTCTTTTTTTTTCTATTCCTGTATCCATATCACCTAGAGTTATGTCTGACATAATAAATAAATATTCATTCAATAAATGAATAATAATATCCTGATGAAATTATCTATAATATACTTTACTGTTTCTATTATTGACCATTCCTGTCCCGTGCTTTCCATCTCATTTATTAATAATTTATTAATTGTTCAACTCAGTTATTTGGCTCTCAGGGGTTATGAAGCTTACTTAGGGTTATGCAAAGATTACTGGACAGAGCCTGAAGGATTCTTTGTGTTTACCTTTCAGGTGGTCTAAGAGATGCAATTACAACAGAGAAAAAGCCAGAGAGTGAAAGGAATGAGAAGCATTATATAACTTTCTTAAACTCTTTAGCTGCTAGCCCTGAGGATCAAAATTATTTTGGTTTGATGATTCATACTCACTGCTCTGGCTTTATTCTTCACCCTCTGTCTTCTTTCTATGTCAGAAATGATATATTTTTCTGGGCACAATGAACAGATCCATTTTTGTATTTCTTAACTGAGCATAAAACCATTTCATGTTCCACTAGTTCCCAGGAATACTTAGGCAGTGCCAGGCAGGGCTATTAAATCCCAGGTCACTTGAGATCATGGAACTGCAAGTTAGAAAGAAACAAGGAGCTCACTCAAGCCAACCTTAAGTACAGCTGAGGAGTTGGAGTCTGGGGCAGGGTTGGGGAAGCAAGAGAATATGTGGCTCTTCACTTTATGGCCAGTGTCATTTCCACTTGCCCTGCTTCCAGTCAATGGCCATTTTTGCATTTTTTTTCTTCTTAAGTAATGATCGAATCTCTTTTCAAACTGGAAACTTAATTTTTCATCTCCAGATTCAGGTGTTTTTTTAAAAAAATCTAGAGAAATATGTTTTTGTTCCCCCTGACTAATTACTACTATAGTCAGGTCTATTAATTTCATAGAAATGGTGAGAAAAGTAAGATTTGGAATGTCATGAAAGTTTCCTAGGGTCATTTAACTAGAGAATGGAAAAATGAAGACCAGACTTATATTTTAATTTCAGTTCTATTTTTCATTCCAATACAGTAAAATTGTGATATGTTCTGGACAGAATAACAGCCAGTTGTTACAGTTGGTTGGATGACTGCAATACTAGTTGTGCTTTGTTGTTAGGGATATTCATTTAGGCCAAATTCATTATGCTCTTACTATGGGCCATGCATTTTGCTAGGGGCTAAAGATATGAAAGCAATACAGTAAAATTTTTGCCTTGTTAGCATTATTAGACAAGATAAGTATACCAACAAATACAAACAACTGTATGATAATTTGGCATTGTAACAAAGAAATTATAGTCAGGCAACACAAACATAAAAATTCTATTTTATAAATGAAATTAGTATAAAGAGAAGCAGTAAATGGAGAAAAAGGAGTATAATCTAAACAGCACATGTACATACAAAGAAAAGAGGCAAGATGAAGCCTAACATTTTAATAGAATTATATATAATTTAGGTGAAGATGAAGAGGTAGTAGAGGCTAGGTACTAAGAAAGTTACTTGAGGAGTATGTCACTGAAGGGTTTGAAACCAAACAAGACAAAATGACTCTAACCAGGTTGGAAGTAGTTGGAAAGTTCTTTAAGAGAGTGACCAGGACAGGGCTTTTGCAATGATCAACAGGTTGATTTAATCTATTTGACACCATGTAATCAATGCTGAAGATTTATGACCTTTTTCAAAACCAATGAAGAGGTTTGAGAACTTGAAAGATTATGTTCTCTAAAGTGTGAAAAACTACAAAATAAAAATTGAACTACTTTTTAAAAATCACTACAAAATCTACATTGTGTCAATATAATTAATTATTGAATGCAACAATAACAAAAATTTCATTGCTTTTAGAAATAATTGATGGGTAGGTTTTCTCATTGAAAGAGTTGCAAAAAATACAAAATTACTGCCAAGAAAACATATCCAACTATTATGGTTTAGATGTAAAATGCTCCCATGTGTTTGAAAGTGACTTGATCATGGGAGTGTTATAGCCAATTTGCTGTTAGGAGGGGGCCTGGTTAAAGGTAAGTCACTGGGAGCAGGACTTGTTCCTGGATCTTTCTCTCTTTCTGTGCTTTCTGGCCCCAGGCGGTGAGCAACTTTCTTCTGTTACATTGGTCTTCCATGCCATTCCATCATGCCATTTCTGAACCATGGACTGAATTCACTGAACTGAGCCAAAATAAACCTCTCCTTTAAGTTGCAAGTATCCAATATTGTGATTCAGTGATGGGAAAATGATTAATACATAAAGCAAAAATTGTTATTTCAAGCCAATAATTTCTAAAGGAAATTACAAAAAAATCCCACTTTTATACTTGCAAAAAGTATTTTTCATGGAGCTATGAGTGCATTTTTATGTATTTCACATGGAATGGGATAAGTTCCCCGAAGGTCAGAATGACTAGGATTTCCAAGGTCTGAAAATGGCCCTGACCCTCTGGCAGAGGAGTTATGGAAATATGAACTAAGCAGACACATTTAGGAGGTACACTTTGTAGTGCAGGAAGATGGAGAATTTTGGGGGGCTATTATTACTAGTTGAAGAAGAAGAAAAGTTTGTTCAGGCAGAAAGAAACCTGAAACAGGAATCTGTCTCTGTGCCCTGGTCTAGGCTCTGCCACAGACCAGCAGTGACCTAGAGAGAACTACTCTACTTGTTTTTGTCTCCATTTCCTTCTCTGTCAAACGTGTGGTTGGTCTAAAATCAGCTTACATGTAGTCCACAGGAATAATTGGCTAACACAGTGTCATCTTTTATTTTATTTTTATTAAAGTTATACATTCACATTAAAAAGTCAAACAAAACTTGATGGCTTGTAACAAAAAAAGAAAAGTAATTCCTTGCTTTACCTCCTCCTACCTTTGAGTCCTGTTTCTGAGAGACAATCTTTTAATTTCTTTGACAGATTCTCCTAGTAGTCTCTCTTTTCAAAAGGTAATATTTATAATTTCTTAAATTTTCATTCTTTATTTTTTATTATTAATTTTATCGGTACATTTTAGGTAGACAATATAATGACATTCATCATTGGAAATTTGCACCTTTACATAATCTCTTTTGGTTCTTGTTTTTTTCCCCCTTCCCCTGCCCTCCCTTCAACCCCTCCATCCTTCCCTATTTACAGAGACTTTGTTTCCATTTTTTCATTTTCTCATATTAATTCTTTTCCCTTCTTTCCTTTCCCCTACCCCTCCCACTTCTCCTTCCTCTTTGCCCTTTTTCTTCCTATTTCACATTATCTATCATACCTTTGAGTCCTTATTGACGCTTTCAATTTCTCACACTAGTGAAACTATTCGGTATTTACACATGTGTGTCCTATTTATTTCACTTAAGAGCATCACCTCAATGTACATCCATTTAGCTATAAATGTCTCTAATTTCTCATTCTTTATGGCTGAGTAGTACTCCATTTTATTTATTTATTTTTTCATTTTTTAATGTAATTTTTTTTTTTTTTTTGGTACCAGGGATTGAACATGGGCCCTTGTGCTTGCACAGCAGGCAGCGAAACCACTGAGCTAAATCCCTGGCCCAGTACTCCATTTTATTAAAAAAAACCACATTTTCTTTATCCAGTCTCCAGTTGATGGGCAATTGGGCTGTTTCCAGGATTTAGCTAAATAATTTCTTAAATTTTCAATTTTAGAATTTACTAGGGCTAGGATTAGGCCAAGATAAATGAGTTACTACTAAATATATAGGGGATTATATTAGAAATCATATAAATATATTTTAATGCAATATTTAAAAAATCAAAATTATTCAAAATATCTATGATGAGAAAAATATCAACATTTTAAGTAAAAGCAGGACCCACAGGGCTGGGTTTGGGGTTAAGTGAATGAAGGAATTATGCAAGGGCAGATTGAAGTGCATCTGGCCTTAAACTTTTGATACCGAAAAGTAGAAAATCCTATTACACAATTTAGAGTTTAGCTTTCCTCTACACACACTGGTCTCCTTGTTTCTTTCTCTGCACCTCCTACCTGATGAGGACTTTTTATAGGCTTGGACACTCACTGAAATCCACCTAGAGGAAAATTTTCAAAGCCCAGACTATGTCTCAAACTAATCAAATCAAAAAGTCTGGGGTCGGGTTGCCAGCCTGAATTATAAACCACTAAAAATATAATTTTTGGATGAGTATAACTATGAAGCGCTTACATCATGTGAACTAACATACTGTTCGCAGCAGAGCCCCATAATATACTATGCTGTGATATTGTGTAACAGGTACAAAATTGCCCTTTTATATTTGTTTAATATTTTACTTACTGATCATTAATTTACCCCAGGATGGTCTCAAACTGTCTCAAAAGCATCAGAGAACTTATCAGCACATGTTTTAGAGACATGCCCTCTGGAGTCTACTCTGATGTCTGCTTTGCCTGCTATGCTGTCATCACCCTGGGCTGTCCCTGCCTCTCCCTTGTCTTAGATTATATACCTCTTTATACTTTGTTAGTTTGTGTCCATCTGTTCGGGAACATTGTCCTGTATTATTTCTTTGATAATTTGATCCCCTCAATCCTCCCATTCTCACCCCTACCACACTAAACTGCTGTTTATATACTTTTCAGATCTCCTGGATTGACCCCGGTATGATTTATATCCAGAAGTCCCTCAAGGCTTCTTGCACTCATAGGTGGGGCTTTTAGAATGCGATTGGATCATGGGGGAATGGTAATCATCAGTGGATTAGTCTACTGATGAGTTATAGCAAAGTGTGATGTTGGGAGGTCGGGCCTGGTAGAAGGGGGTGTGTCACTTTGGGTGTGGCCTGGAAGGGCACTACTCCTTCCCTGGCTTTTCCCTTCACTCTCTCTGCTTCCCCCACCTCCAGCCCATGAGATCCTCTCTTCCAAGATGCCCCTGTGCCATACCATCTTGCCGTGGAGCCAGCTGACTATGGACTGAAACCTCTAAAATCTGTGAGCCAGAATAAGTTTTTCCTCCCTTAACTTGCAGGTCTTGAGTATTTTATCCCAGCATCAAAGAAAGTGACAAAGACACCCAGTAATTTTCTTTTTGTTTTTTTTTTAATAATTTCCTTTCTGTTGTATTCCTAGGAAGTATCCTCAAATTTTCTCTCAGTACTTTTATTGATTTGAGTATTTCTACTTTAATATATATTTATTCTCCATTTTCCTGAACATTTTTTATACCTTGTTTCACAGATGTAATAGTAACTGCCCTTGCGTTTCTGAGAATTTTAATATTTTAGAATGTTTTGAAGTTTTCTTCTGTATTGTCTCTGTTTTCTCAATTTTATTTTTTCCTTTGTAAGTTTTGGTCCCTGTTTTTCACATTAGACCCTTTCCTTAAGTATTGGATAATCTTGACTCTGGGTTCTTTTTTTTTTTTTTTTTGTGAGGCACCTTTGAACAGATTACCTTGTTGAATTTAGAAAATCTTAGGAAAATGTAGCTAGGGATTTGAATATACATTTTGGGTGTGTTGTGTGTGTATGAGGAGGTGATATTATCATCAGTGGCGATAACCTGATTTGTTGTGCCTTTCTGCCTTAGGCTCTCTCTCTCTCTCTCTCTCTCCTTCTCTCAGTTCTCAGTGCTACTTCCTCCTCTTACCCTGGTTTGAGTGCCCGGACTCTCCTTACACCACCAATCATATTGGATTTTTCATTTCAGTTCATATTGTCAGTGCTAGACACAGGGTCCAGGCTGGTTTGGGTCCTTTCAGATACTTCTTCACTGAGCAGATGCTCCACTCCACATCCTGTTCTACATTACAAGAACTTCCACCTCACACCTCCACCTTGACTTTACTCTTCTGACCTTTTGGATACCTCTGTTGCTTATTTCATCATTGACTTCATTTTGACTGAAGAGCAAGATAGTGAACAGGAGCAGTTGAAATCTGTCTTCATGTGTCAAGAGAGTACTCATAATGAAAGTCTTAAAGTGTATGTTGAACTTGTATTTAGTTTCAAAACTAATCAGCATACCAAAGAAGGCACCTCCAAAAACAGGCAACCATCATAAAAGTGATCCAGTCACATCTGTGAGTGGAACAGAGCAGACACAATCAGTTACTAGGAGCAAGTTGTTTGCCTATACTTAAACACAGTGACTTCATCATCATTCCCAGACCTGTGTGTAAGTAATCTAGAGGTAAAGGGAAAAAGAGGCATTGAGTGAATTTCCTAAGTGAGAAAAGTCATCACACCTTTCCCAGTAGGGAAATCCTGTGATTTCAGGGTATGCAGTTTCCTTTTAATGTTTCTCTTCTATTTAACAACCCACTGATCACCTTACCTCTTGAATCTCTGTCTTATCTATAAAGTTCTGAGATTAGATCATAGACCCGTGCTAATAGATAGATACAGTAGCCACATGTGACTGTTGAGCACTTGAAATACATCTAGTCAAAATTGTGATGGTCCCTAGGAATAAAATGCATGCTAGATTTCAGACAAAACAAAAAAAGAATGTAAAATGCCTCTTTAATAATTTTATTTATTATATTGAAATTATAATATTTTGAATATATGGCTTAAACTATTATTAAAATTAAATCATTCAAAAAATGTGATCTCTAGAAAATTTTAAATTGTATATGTGAATCTCACTGTGGATCACATTATGTTTCTGTTGAACAGCATTGGCCCGGAAAGCTTACTTTTCGTTTTCTAATGCTCACCACTCCACCATCTCCTGCAGCTCTGAATGATGCCCTTTCTGCTCTCTGCTGTTGTCTGGATCTTGTGGGTGGTCCCTCTGGCAAAGGCCCATGCAAGTGGTTCTGGTGGTGATGGCACACCTGGGCAGTCCTACTGGTGGAGGCATAAGCGGGTGGTCCTGCTGGTGAAGGCCAATGCCTGCAATTTAAAGGAGAGGTTTATTTAAGGTCACAGTTTGTAGAGGTTTTGACCTATAGTTGGGCATCTCCAAGGCAGAATGGCATGGTTGAAGGGCCTAGGCAGAGGACAGCTATGACAGGATGGCAGACAGGAAGCAGAGAGAATGAAGAAAGGAACTGGTAAGGGAGATATACCATTCCAGGTCATGTCCCCCAACCCATCTGGCTCTTCTGACCAGGCCCCATCTCCTAACTGTTAGGCCTGATCTGGCCATGACATGGTTAATGGATATGTTGTTGGATTCCAAGCTACAGTCTTAGCAGATACAAAAAACTGCAGCCCTCAGCAATTCAACCCCACAGATGCAGCTTGTGCTATCTCCCCTGTGATAGGCTGTGCTGTTTCCAAGCAGATAGAACACAGGACAGGATGTTACAGAAAAACAGATAAGGTTACAAAGTATAGCACAACATCTTCCTGACACCAAGTTACCTGATAACAGCCATACATCTGTCTTGACTGTTGCATGGATCCCGACCACACATATTTGCTCCAACCCCTGTACATGACAGACTTCTCTCTCAGTCCCCTATAAAACTCCCTGCTTTTTCTTTGTTCATCACTGATGGCCTCTTGCCCTCAGACCACTATACCCAGGTGAATAAGGTCTGTGCCTCATTGCCTTCTGCTAGCCTGCTTGGGTGGTCTCACTTCTCCCCTGTTTGTCACACCAACATCACATTTAGCTGTAATCTAATTATTTTCAAAAGCCCATCTTTGAGTACATGAGGTTTTGGAGGGACATCTAGATATAAACCATAAATATGCTTTTCATGGTCTCTAATTCTTTACTAAGATGGTCATTCATATCTTGTGTCATCTTGGTTAGTTCACCCCACTTTTTGTGTCTTTTCAAAGCTTGCTAATCATTGTATCTACTTAATTACAGTGTCTTTGAGCTCGATGACCATCATATGAATCTACTTCTTCCTTTATCTCTTCAGACATTTTGACAATTTGTTTTTTTACTTCTTCCACATCAGTACTGATGGGATCAGCTTTTGGGGAGTTAAGATTTTTAGAAGGCCTCTTATTGCCTTACTTTCTCATGTTTCTATTGTGTGTGTGTGTGTGTGTGTGTGTGTGTGTGTGTGTGTGAGGGGGTGAGAGTTGAGGATTAATTACAGTAGAAAAATTGTCACTAGTACAGAGATCTTTTTAGTTAGTGTATGTTTCCCTATGGTATGATCTTGGCTTGGGTTTTGTTTTGGTAATTTATACACCTCTTCAACCTACTCAGTGTAATAGGATCAGTCTTGGTTACTGCATTGCAAGGAGAGAACCACTACTGGTTACATCAGCATCTATAGAGCCAACCATAAATCAGTCATGTGATTTAAAAGTTATTTTAACAATTTCACCATTTTAAATGACTCAGAATGACTGTGGGTACTACTGATAGGTAGGCTGGGATGTAAAGGATGAATGAAGGAAGAAAATAAAAAAAGAAAAAGAAGGGAGCATATCAGAAAAAAGTAAAGAAGAAAAAGAGAGATAACTGCAAATAAAAGAAAGAAAAGAGGTCAAACTTTATTGATTTTATTTTTATAACATTTCTGAGTACCCGTGCTTCCCTGGGCATATGTGTATTCCAAGCTTTCTCTATATGCCACTGACACTAGTTGGCCATGACAGAATCTCAAAAATTTCAAACACATATTTTGTTGATTTGACAGATTTGTTTATTTTGATACTTTTCCTTAGAGGGTAGAAAAACAGCCATTGCTGTAACTGAAAGACTGAATCAGATTCTTTCATTTGAAAGCTGAAATGCATTTCCTCATATAAAGACATTCAAATTACTTCATTTCCTATAATTATCTTCATATTGGCTTATTTAGAGCAAACCATACTTGGATTCTTGCAGGAGAAAACAATCACTGACAACCATTCCAAAGTGAAAAACAAAACAAAAACAAAGTATAATCCACTACTTTATTCAGGTAAAGGAAGTATTGTCTATACAGTTCCCTTGGCGTCCACATTCCACTTAATGGTTGTAAGGACAAAATAATTTTTGGGAAAGGTTAATGCCGTTCAGTGTTTCCCTCCTAATGTAAGAGATGTATAAGTTCTTACTTCCTTATGCAAAGCTGAGCTGGGATTCTTAGTTTATCTTTATATCTATTCTTGAATTACACACTTTTCCCATGAGGGGAAAAAGAGCACATATTCCCAACATGGCCCTCTTTGAGGCCAGGAACTCCTTCATTTTTTTCAATACCTTAGTATTTGACACACATAGAATTCACTAACGAGTGAATGGAAAAATGATTTATTTTTAAGTTTTTGGGTACAATTCTGCATGTTCTTCAATGAAAGCTGGAAGATACGTATTGCTAAGTTTATATGAAGGTTTAGAATGAGTGGATAAGAATGTACATGTTTTCTAATGCTACAAAAAGCTTCTGAAGACCACTGGAAAGTGAGGCTATGTCAGGTCTCATGATGTATTTACCTAGAGAAAAACAAAAACAGGAAGAGAGTAACCAGCTACCCTTGTGCATGTTGCAATGATAGAATTCAGACATTACTTAGACAAACAACTGGCTGCAAACATTCTTCTGACTAGGCAAAAATGGAAGGTGGGGAAAGATTCTGAAAACATTTCACATTGGGACTTTTCACAATTTTCCCAGCCTTGGATGTTTTAAGAGAAACCTTTTGAAGGTTTCATGTGGTCTTTGACCTCTGTTTATAAAATATAGTAGCCTATTGTTAAACATAAGGATGTGTTTCAGAATGTCTGGTAAATGAATAGTGACCTGGCTTCTATACTCTTCCAAACACATAAATCAAACTGGTCAGAAAACTATTTTTGCTATCACAGGTCAATAATGCCTTATTCCTTGGTATTTTATTCATTCTTCTACTTATTATTCAAAGAGACCCTCTCAAAAGTCAAGAATGATACACCCTTTTAAAAATATGAACCCAAAAGACCTCCTTTGGTCTCTTTATTCTTTGAGCTTGTATGACCACCTGCTCCTTCTTGAAATCCCTATTCTGAGTTCCAAATCATCATGCCATTTCAGACTCTGCTTGTCTTTTTTATAGTTCCTCTGTTTCCTTTATAACTCTCTCTTGCCTCTTGACTATACTCTACACACATCCTCAGGCTCAGTTTGATCTTTTCATCTCTTATCATCTTTATGAGCTTCTCAAGAGAGCAGATCAACTCACCCCTCTTGACTTTCCTCTGCTGTGTGGATGTTTCCAGGTCGGTACTGTACAGTCTGTGCCTTCACAGGATATTTCCATCATTAAGTGGCCCCTCACTCTGATGGAACCAAGCACTCCCTTGCTTTTTCTGAACCAGTCTGAAGCAGAATTCATTATCCCAATCCCCAAACCAAGATATTTTCCACTTGTTCTTTCTAGCAGAAAACCATTGTCCTCTAGCTAGTTTATTCCCTTTGTTCTTCATGACCAGTCAACTCCTGAAGTCTTTTCCTTTGAAATATCTCTTATATCACTTCCTGTCTCTTTTGTGTGCATATCATCACACAAGGCACACCCTATTATCGCACCAATTTTCTGGTGTGTCACACAGGACTCATCTGATTAGTCGATATATATGGTTCCCTTTGCCTTTCTGGTATAATTATGTCATGATATGCACCTGGTCAAATATCTTTACTGATTCCATTTCATTTACTTGGAAATATAAATCCTCTGTGTATTTAGTGGTAAATTCTAGGGACTGAAAGTAGTTAGTTGTCTTAGCAAGATTAGAGACAGGAAAAGGAAAGAGAGCATATGTGCAAGATAAGGTCAAGGAAGCCCTGAAGGCCACAAGGGACATGGTAAAGATTCTGGGTTTTTGTTCCAAAGAAAATGGGGAGGCCTCTAATGTGTTCTAAGAAGTGAAGGGTATGTGCATAACATCAGTTTGTATTAAAAATACTGCAATTACAGAATGAAGAATGGGTTATAGGACAGCAAAAATGGAAGCACAGAAACAAGTCAGGAATCCACTGCAGTAGTGCTAGGAAGAATTGATGATGGCTTGCATAAGGCTGGTAGTGAGGGATTTAGAAAAAACTTGATGGAATTTAAAATTACATTAAAAATACAGTATTGGGGCCGGGGATTTAGCTCAGTGGTTTGGCTGCCTGCTGTGCAAGTGCAAGGACCTGAGTTCAATCCCCGGTACCAAAAAACAAAACAAAACAAAATAAAACAGTATTAAGGCACTTGCTGTAGAGAAAAGCATACTGGCTTTAAAAATGAGAAAGGGCACATTAAAATTTCATAAATGAGACAAAGGAGATGGTCATAAACTATACACCCTGGTAAGCCAGAGAAGATATCACAGAAGAGGAGGCATTTAAATAAGGTCTTTGAAGGTGATTAGGCTTTAGAACAGGGAGGAAAAGAATTCTAGGCAGAGACACGGAGGAGTACTTGCAAAGATACAGAGGTATAAAATGTTATAGTGTGTTCAGAAGACTATAAATATTTAAATTTGGCTAACATGTAAAGTTTAAGGTTGGAAGTGGTAACAAAAACAGCTGGATGAAGATTAGTATGCAAATTGAGGACTATATTTGTTCTTGAAGGTTGAAGAATCACTAAGGATTTGGGACAGTGAAGGGTCAAAATAATACTTCCATTTGGAGCCATCAATTCAATAGTCATGAAGAGTGAGTTAGAGGAAGGGATGACAAGAGCCATGAGACCATCTGAGGAGGCTCTTCTACTTTGTCTTGATTAGAATTGATGGGAACAGGAATTAAGGCAGTGGCAGAGAAGAAAGTGAGTAAAGAACAGAATAAGGAAATAGGTGGATGATAACATTAACAATGCTCTGAATGATTACCTGTGGAGAATTAAGAAAAGAGAAAAATTTAAGCACCATCCCAGGTTTCTGGTAACTGGGAAGGTGATAGGGCCAGTTAGGGACACATTTATGGAGAATGATAATGAACTTCATTTGAGACTTGTGAGGTCAGTGATTCCCTGGAACTCTACATGCCCATATCCAGAATATAGTTAAATAAAACAGTCTGGAGTTGAGAAGATCTGAACTGGATACACACACACACACACACACACACACACACACACACACACATGAGTTATCATAGATGCTAAAAGCAGAAACTACCTGAGGTCTAGGGTTCTGCTTCTAGTAAATCCTCTACTATAACCCTTTAGTTCTTAATGTATGTGGTAGTCATTTTGATAGTCCCAACTGAAAATTTAGCTGTAAATCATATGAATACTTAAAATCTGAACAAGGTGGATGAAAAACTATAAACAATGTACTATTGTCATTGATTTTTCTTTTCTTTTCTTTTTTTTGGCACTGGTGATCAAACTCAGGACCTTGTGCTTGCAAGGCAGGCGGTGGCACCACTGAGCTAAATCCCCAGCCCTGCCATTGATTTTTCTTATCTGTTTTATTTATTAGATTATAAACCTAAAGCAAAGAGACTGTGTCATAGTCATCAAATCCCCATTAGATTATTTAATAGAGAATACCCATCTAGTAAATAGATTTTGAACAAATGAATTAAAATAGAATTTTGTCGAAGATGTAAGAAAGGGCTCCCTATGCAAAGGCAGTACAGGAAGAAACTGAAGTGAGTTCCAATAATTACCATTTAGAAACTCTTTCTTGATAACCTTTTAAAATGCATTTAGATGGGTACCTTCAAGAATGTCTTCACTGTGCACTTCTCTGTGAGGTAGTGGTTTAGACAGTATCAGTGAACTAGGGACATTACCCTCAGTTCAGTTGTTTTATTAGTATTTCCTCCCCCAAATGTACTTTATAGTGATGCCCACAGACATGTTAAAGCTTGCTTATTGCTTATAAATTATCATGAGAGCAGTTTCTGTGTGGATTTTAAAGCATTTAAAGAGAGTATGAAGTTCATAGTGGAAAGGTCATCTTGGAGTGCAGGAAGTATTGGGCTTTTTGCATCAATCATTTTGTGAATTTTGCCAATTTGTGGAATTAGAGATAATTGTATAGTATCATTTGTATGAAAAGCTTAGCGATATATCTACTACATACTAATTATCATGTAAGTATAACTATTGTTGTTATTACTTGATGTTGTTGATATAATTATTATAATATCATTATGCATTTGCTACTGTTGAAAGTACTGTGATAATTTATGAGCATTATTTTCAGGATTATCAAATGAATGCATTGTCTGTATTCAGTAAAACATATTAGGTAGCCATATAGAGAAAAACACTTGAATTCCCACTTCCACTTAAATTCCAGATGGTGCAAAGTTTTGAATGTAAAATACAAAACCATAAAAGGACTAGAAGATACAGAGAATGATTTTTAATGTTTTTCTAGAATACAGATGGTTTTTCTAGGTTGAAGTCAATCTCAGAAACCAAAAAAGAAAACACTACTATTTCATTCAACTATATAATATATGGCAGGAGAAGAAGCATAACATAAATATAAACAAAGTCAATATACAACACAACTGAGGGAAAAAGTTGCAACACAAATTAGACAAATGGCTAATTTCCTTAATACATAAAGGGCCCAAACTTACCACTAAGAAGACAACCTAGTGAAAAGCTAGTGATATTTTTAAAAATTATACAAATGACTCTTTAATGTAAAAAGACGTTCAATGTCATTCATAAGAAGAGAAATGCAAATTCACTGACAATGAATACCATTTTTCACCTACAATATTAGGAAAGATAAAAAATGAAAATATATTGAATTAGATGTTGATGGTGAGAGGAAATAGATATTCTCAAACAATTTTGGTGAATGGATAAGCTAATGCAACTTTTTATGGAAAACAATCTAGCAAGTTCTATTAAGAATAAATATGTAGACTCAGGTGTGGTGACAGACACCTGTTGTTGTAGTCAGTGTTTTCAAGGTGATAGATTTAATACAAGACACATAATTTACAGGATTATTTTATAATAGTCACCAAAAAGTCAAATTCAGAGGAGTGCAAGAGATCTGTCTATATGCTAGAGATCTGAAGAATCCAGCCGAGGGCTTGAATCCCACAGCAGTGGCCCGCACAAGTCCAGCTGAAGGCCTACAGTCCAAGGCAATGTCCTCCATGAGTCCAACCAGAGGCCTAGAGCCCAAGGAAATGTCTCTTGCGAGTCCCTATCAAGGATCTGCACCGGCAAGGGCTAAAGGCCAGTGGTGGAAACTACAAACCCTGTCCTGGTGGGGTGAAGAATTTGTGCCACCAGTCTGAGTCCTGCACTAGAGCCAGTAAGCGAAGCTCAAGGTGATGATCAGAGCTCCCCTGAAGAAAACAACACCCATTCCCAGGGACAGTGAAGACCCTAGCTCCTCTGACAATAAGAACAGCCAAGTTCTCATCAGGAAAACCAGCCATGGCAAGTTTCTCCAAGAAAATCAACAGCATAACACCTTTCCCTCCAGTTCTCTTTTTATGCAGTTTGCAACAATCCTAAGATTGGTCTTCCACTCCCAGAACCACACTGATTCAGTTCAGTTGGATGTTCCAAGATGACTGTTAATTAATCCACCAGACCTGTAATCAGGAAACTGAAGCAGGAGGATCATGAGTTCAAGGCCAGCCTGGGCTACATAGCAAGAACCTGTCACAAAACAAACCAAACAAAAATAAAAATAAATAAGTAAATGTTTTTGATTTAAACAGTTCTATTATGTAATTTATTTTAAAGAGAATTATTTTCACATGCAAAGTGAGGAATATATTCACTGGAGCATTGTTTCAAGTAGCAAAAATTAGAAAACAACATAAGTAACCAATAGAGATCTAAATAAATATTTATTTCATACTGCAGGATATTGTACAGCCCTTACTAAGAATAAAATTGGTCTCTATACTGAAATAACGTGCAATCATTAAAATAATTTTTGTTGAGACATAATATTTGTACGTATTTCTTAGGTATAGTATGATAATTCAATACATACACACTTTGGTAATAATCAAATCAGGTTAATAAACACTTCCATCTCCTCAAACATTAATAATTTCCATATGCTGTTAACTTTTGTGTTCTTCTTTTGTAGTTATTCTAAAATAGATCATAGATTAATATATCCAATAGTTATCGTCCTGTGCTGTAGAAAAACAGAACAGATTCCTCCTCTCTGTGTTTTGGTGCCCCTTATCTAACCTTTCTACCGACCTCCCCTCTCCTCATCCTCCCCAGTCTTTAGTGACTGCTGTTCCACTTCATTCTTCTATGCGATTGACTTTTTGTTTCCACAAATAAGGGAAAACATGTGGTATTTGTCCTTCTGTGGCAAAACAAAATTCAAAATGTGAGATACAAAATGCTGTATAATAACTTACCATTTGTGTAAAAATACTATATATAATATAATATAACGATGTTTTCCATATACATAGGAGATCTCTGGATAAGAAACATTAGCAAGGTTCCCTCTAGTGAGGTACACTGAGTGGCTGGGATGCAGGGATGGGGAAGATATGCTTTATTATATTCTCTTTCTTCTTAAATATTTCATTTGAGTATATTACTAGCTCAATTTTAATTTAAAATTTGTAATTCCCATCATGCTCAATGTTGGTTTTCAAAGTGATAGAATCCTAGACTTGGGAGGGACATTGGAGGTTATCTCATGTTGTCTTTTTTAACCAGTACAGGAAACCTGTCTACCACAAGAGCAGCAAATGTTATGCTACATTCTCAAACATTTTACTCATGGGAAAACACTTCTTGTGGAAACATTCTGTACTACTTTTGCATAGATCTAATTCATTTCTTCAGGTTAATTTAACTAATAATTATTAATTACTAATAGGTGATAGGCATTTATATAACTTTTGTAATTTCTTTTGTTATATAGACCCCAATATATCTCTTTCTTTGGCATCTATTTATTTTACTGTTGTTTTCCAGTGGTTCACATGAGTATCTTTTATAGCTGGGGAATATACATTTCTGTGCAAAATATATTCTCCTGCCTATTGTATTCTTCATAGATATATAGAATAGTTTTCAGACTGTTGATCAACCTTGAGAAGTTTTATATAAATTTTTGGCATGCCTTCTACACTGTGGAGCTCTGAACTGATTTAAACCATTCCAAAGTAATCAGATGAACAGAGAACAGATATATTTTTATATGGACCTTATATTTTATGAATATTACCTAGTATTATGTTATTTTATTGGCAACTTTGTTAAAAAGCTCATGTTGGTTTAACAGTCAAGAAGAGTTAGTAAAAGTGAAAAGACAAACCATTAATTGGGAAAAATATTTGTAATCCATATATTCAGAGTATATAAAGAATGCTTTCAACTTAATAATGCATAGACAAAAACTCAATAAAAAACAGGCAAAGAATTTGAATACACATTTTTCCAAGAGGATATAAAATGTCAATAAACACATGAAAACACACTGGGTCTTATTAGGTATTAAGAAAATGCAAATCAAAACTATCAAACACCACTTTGCACCCACTAAAATAGTTAAAATGAAAAAGGAAATAGCAAACTTCTGAGAGGAGATTGAGAAATTGCAACCTTCATACATTGTTGTTGGAAAGTAAAATTGTGCAACCACTTTGGAAAACAATCTACATGACCCAACAATTTTGATGCTAGGTATTTGCATAAGGGAAAGGAAAGTATGAGTACACACACAGTCTCATACAGGAATATTCATAGCAGTATTCTTCACAATAACTAAAAAATAAAAACAACTCATTTCCAACTATTAATCAATGAAAAAATATAGTATACTTATAATGCAATATTATTTGGCAACACAAAATAATGAGGTGGAATGAAATATTGGCAAATCTGTAGACTAAAAGTAGGTTAGTGCTTGCCAAGTGATGAGGGAAGGAGAATGAGGAATGCCTACTAATAGCTACAGGTTTGTTTTTGAGGCAATGAAAATGTTTGAATGATTGTGGTGATGGTTGTATAACTGTTAATATACTAAAACCCACTGGATTTCATACTTTAAAAGAATAAATTTTATGGTACACTAATCATATCTGCTATAATCTGCTTGTTCAAAAATAAACTCAAAGTTTATAGGTTAGAGATTCTTCACTATTTTTGACCATGAATTTCTTCAGTAATCTGGTATCATATCTCTTTGAGGAATGTTTTTAAAGGCAAAAATAAAATACACAAGAGCACAAATGAAGGCAGTTATTGAAATACAGTTCTATTCTCAGGCCCTCCTTTTTATGAAGTATTGTCAAATCATATCTCCATTATTGTTGATTTTGAACTTTAATGCAGAGATTTATGTTTATTTTATTTAATTTTGTCTTCATTATTTTTAATCTCTATACCCCATCCTCCATAGTCTTTCATTCCACATAGGTTTCATTGAACTTTTTCCAACTTCTTTGGAAATGTGATCAATATTCCTCCTTTTTCACTATCTGGTTTGTTGATGGGATGAAGAACATATGGCTGGGTTCAGACATTATGGCCTCTGTCTAAAGACTTTCCCACAATTTAATGTTCTTACATGAACATACACATAAGTTTAATAAAGTTATTTACCCATAAGGTCTTAATTACTCTCATTTTGAATAAATATCATATTTTATCTATCAAATATCTTTCATCCATTTATCAATTAAATATATATTAATTACATGCCTGCTATGGGCTAGGACCTTTGTTCCCTTTAATGGTAAAAATAGTATCTTCTATACCCTCAACTTTACTCACAGTTTCCAAGGGAGACAGATGTCTTCAGTGTGATAAGGGAGCCATAGGAGGAGCAAAGGAGACTTGAAGCAGTTCAGGGGCCAAATCAAAAAAAAGCCTACTGTATCAATTTACATGTGGCATATTTATATATCCTGTAAAACTTAAGTGTTTTATGGCTCCATTTTTATAATCTTCCAATTTAGTAACTCTGCTCCACAAAAGAGAGAAAACCAGAAATGTAATGAACTTGGCACATTTTTTTTTTATCTGTGAGCCCATTTTTTACTCCCAGTCAATGTCTATTTCTTTCCAACTTTTAAACAGTCATTATTGCCTGCATCACAAGCACAAGGTCCTGAGTTCAATCCCTGGTACCAAAAAAAAAAAAAGTCATTATTTTAGTTATCACTTAAATAATTTTGCAAAAGCCTGATACATGGATTTAAGACCAGAATAAATTGTGAATAACAAGAAACAAGAATGAAGCTAACTCACAAAGAGAATTCAGAAGAGAGAAGTAGAATCAGGAGAGGCAGTGTTCAAAACTGAGTTCAAATTGCGTATAAGCCATTCTTGGGCTCCTCCTGATAGTGAGCTTATATAAAATTATTTTTCTCCTTGTTCTCCTCCTTCTCTTCCCCTTTGATTCTTCCTTCGTTTTTTCTTCTTTATCATCTTCTCCCTCTTCCTCCTTAAAATGTTTGGGTTTTGATACTTGTTATTGAAACACTCTCAACTAACACAGTTATATACTTTTCTAAGAATCTGTATACCTTCTCAAAATACAGTGTGATTTTCTTTTTTCTTCTTTTATGCCTGTTCTTTTGAGCTAACATTCTCATCTTCATTGTTTTCCATTTCTTTTTTCTTTTATATTGTTTACACCATCCAGAACACTCTCTCTTCAATATCCTAACCATTTTCCAAGACTCAGATCAAATAACTAAATCATAAAGTCTTTCCCAAGACAGTCCAATAAAATTTAATGTTTTTTAAATTCCTCTGTTATTTTATTTGCACTTTTCTTGTTTTTAAAAATTGGTGATGAGGATTGAAGCCAGGTGCTCGTGCATGCTAAGTACACGCTACACTGAGCTACACCCCAGGCCCCAGTTCTTCTTGTTTGACCCATTTTTACAAGTATATATTTTGAAGATCAGGTGTTGTGCTTCAATTTTTTAAAAATCCACCACTGCCTTTAACAGGTCAAGCCTAGTGCTTTGTGTATAGTACTTGCTCATTCTGTGTTTCTTACAGAACACATAAATATACTATATTTAGTGTGAGCTCATAAATTGAAATGATGCTTCTATGAATATTTATTATGCAAATAGTGAATTGTTCACAAAATTTAAGTAATTTTCTTTTTAAATAAACAGCTTTTAAGGAAAACATATGGGACTAAATCTATGCCTGGTCTAGTAAACACAAAATAAGGATTACTGAATAAAACATGCTTTCCTACCACAACCATTTATTAAGTCCCTACAAAGAATCAGGCACTGTTCCAACTGCTAGAAATTCAACAGTGAATGAAATATACAAATATCCCCTGACAATATGAATTCTTCCAAAAGTCAGGGAGATAGGTTATAAATAAAATAATTCAGTTTTTGAAGCAAAATAATTCTGGGAAGGGTGGCTAGTACACATGTGAGGAAGAAGATTTCAATTTTAATATAGGGTCATCAGAAAAGTCTTACTTAGGTGCTCATGTTTAAGTAAGACCTGAAAGAGTTAAAGAAGCTCACCACACAGATATCATGAGGAAGAATATCCTAGGCCGAGGGAAAAGCAAGAGCAAAGTTCATGAAACAGAGGCATGCCTGCTCTATACTAGGAACCAAAGACTCATGTGACACAGAGGGAAAACTGTCAGAGAACACTGTAGGAGATGATATAGAAAAGACAGACATGGAGTACATTAAGAGGGCAGTTTAGCCTTTTGAATACTTGGTTTTTATTCTGGCGAGATAGAAAATTATTGGAGTTTGGGTAAAAGAATTTTGTGTTGTGAACTTTGAAGGATCATACTGGTATACTCAGTGAACACACTGAAAAGGAGACCAATTAGAAGTCTGTTGCAAAAAATCTAGGAAAAACAAACAGTGGATGCATAGTTCAGGTTAGTAGCAATGTCTGTAATGAGAAATAATGTGATTCTGGATATGTATTTCAAAATAGAGAATTACCCTAATTCCCTACCTTTAGGTAGTAAACCAGAAAGTTCAAAGATATTAAATAATGATAATTAAATAGCCCTTGAAAATTATCCTCATTTAAAAAAATAATTTCTAATATCAATGAATTATATTAACAAATGGGAGCCCTTTTCTTCTTCCTGGGTGTCCATGTGGGAACAGTAATAATAACCTGCTCCTGGTGTAATGGACACATACTTTGAAGTTCTATACTCTTGGACTAAATCTTTCTGCTCACACTTATTAGCCATGTGTCTTGGGCAAGTGACTTAAAGATTGTTTTCATATGTAGGAGAGGCATGGTAATGAAATAAAGGGGGCTGGGGATTTAGCTCAGTGGTTTTGCCACCTGGTGCACAAATGCAAGGACCTGAGTTCAATCTCTGGTACCAAAAAAAAAAAAAGAAAGAAAGAAAGGAATGTGCATAAAGAGTTCAGAAAAGTGCCTGACATACAGTGAATGCACAGCCAATTTAGAGCTCTTTCATTTACCTCTTCCCAGTGTAGCTCTCTAGCTCTGCCTAGGAATCTTTCCCATAAACGCAACAGAAAATTGAAATGTTAAGTGTAACTTTCAGCATTTCTATAATTATAGAAAAATGCATATCAGAAACACAATGGAAAATGAAGAAAAATGTTTTAGTCTGAAGATAAGAACTATTCTATGTAGCTTACTGTTAAAACTAAATAATTATTTTATATGAAAATATCCCTTCTTTTTTTAGAGATTCAGAAGTGGAGCTATATTTCAAAAACTTTCATGAATTTTTAATTAAATATATTTCTTTGGTTTTATTAAATGTATTTCTTTGGGTAGAGATTTTTTTCTGACTACTAAAATTTAATAAAGGCGAAACAAAGTTTAAGGGATTGTGGTAATATTTGGAAAGGTAGGTTAGGCCATTTTACATTCTGAGAATAAATTTAGAAAATATGCCAGCCATCACTTAAAAAAAAAAAGCAACTATATAAGAAACAGACCTCAACAATTTCCTCTTATATTCACACACACACCGCATTTAGATCTCTTCTTCCCTCCTCTTCTTCCACACACTCAAAAGCAAGCTCTGAGAAGTATAACTCTTGTATTCCAAAACATTTTATTTGGTTTTTAAAATGTCATGCAGGAACAACTTTTTTTTTCAAAATTTTTCTTTTTCAAAAGTTTCTGTGAGATAGCCATGTTCTTCTTACACTCAGATAACAAATTAGAGAATAAAAAAATTAATTAATCTATTCACTTTGCACAAACTAAGAAAATTTGCTGGATAGAAAATTTGCTCCATTTACTTTTAGTCATCTTTACATTGCCTTTAAGATTGTTCACTCCCTGTTTTTTTTCTTAATAATTGTACCCATTTCCCTCGGTAGCTGGTAGAATCTGCTAGGACACAGTGCTCATGATTCACCTCTTTCTTCCTTTTAGTCATCTCCCTGACCATGCACTAGCTTGAAACTTTTCCTTATGTTTCTTCTTCAGGGTACTTCTTTTCTTATTTCAAATCACTATTTAAAAGTTCATGTGACCTTCTTTTACTGATCTGCTCCTCAGAATTCCAGTAGCCCCTTAGAATGTATACATTTAAGAAAAAAGAATGTATGCATCTATTTTAAAAATGATGTCACTTGGCCTCTTCTATCAAGAAATAAATGCTGTTTCTAGTGCAGAATTTGGTCTGGATTACATTTTCAAGATTTTCCAGTGCAATCCCTTCATTTTTCTGATGAAGAAAATTGAGGTATAGAGCTCTTCCCTTGCTCAGGATCAGAGCTCCGTTCTCAACTCCTACTTTAGTGTTCTTTCTACCACTGTAGAATCCTTTTCATAGTTATCACCTTTCCTCAGTCCAACTGCTTTCATTTAGCTATTAGCACAAACTAACCAGACATATAACAATATTAGAGTTATGAACACTTACCTTAGTAACACTCAATATTTGGGAGTTGCTTAGCTTCTTAAAGTTTCAGTTTCTTCAGTTGTGAAACAAGTATAGTAAGAGCAGTCACCTCATTGGCTCATTGGAGGCTTAACTGAGAGGATCTATGGACATGGCATGTGGTAATGAATGTTAATGGTGATATTGATGATGATGTATATAGTGGTAAGTACAAAATAATATTTATACTGGATTGATTTTGTTTCTTCTTTGGGTAGTCTCCTAGTTCTTCTCCTACCTTCCTTAAACTTACATTCTTCCTTCTGAGGCTCTCACAAAGGGTAATTTTCACTCTTCCTTTTACTTATTGCATAGAAGTCTAGAGCAAAGAAAGCCCTCAATACAGGGATTAGGCACATTGCCAACATAGGTATGGATCACTTGGACCAGATGATGTTAGAAAAAGGAGTTAAACTTGATTCTTGCCTTCAGAAAACAAGAAATTTAGCTAGCAAATCATATTTAAAACTCTGGGAATTAAGTAAGATTAAGTACTCAACCTTTCAGTGACTTGAAATGCAGTAGCTAGTTAGAGAAAGAAGAGCTAAGCCTGGGCTTGACTAATCAGAGAACATTTCTGATGACAAGTGACTGGAGTCTCATATTGTCTAAAGGAGGAGAGGATATAATTCAGACAGTGAGTATTTGGTGGAATGTTCTGAGAACACAATGGAGAGCAGCATGCCTGGAAGCACAGTATCACTATTCATTTTTATTTGTTGTAATGCAAAGCTTTTGCTCCTTCTCAGTCTCTCCCTTCTCTTGGACAGACTTATCCAATCAGCTATTAATTTCTACCCTTCAAAGGTTTTTTTCCCTCTTTGTGCCTACTACTATTTCTTGCATTCAGGTTTTTATCCCCTCTTGCCCAAATCTCTTCCTGTCAGTGTATTTCTAGTTTCTCCTGGCTTCTGTCCACTCCTAGCACTATCATCAGATACAATTTCCTAACACATAGTACTGATGATAGTAAAAACTGTTGGAATGCATTGAGCACCCAATTAATTTCTATAGAAATCCAAGATAGCATTATCCTATTTATATAAGAAGGGTTCAGACTGAGAGCAGTTAAACAATAGCTCAAGGTTGTCCAACTGATCAACATTGGGTTAGAATTGAAATCTATCTTATTCTGACTTCAAGGTTCATGCTTTGCCCCAAATCATATGGTTTTCATTACTTCAAGTAAACTAAGGATTGCAAATTCATGATGGATTCATAGTTCCCTCTATCTTTGATCTCACAACCTTGCATGCTCTCTTTTGTGTCACATCACTGAACAAAATCCAGACTCCTTTCATAGATTATACTCTACCTATATAGGAGCACACACACATAATCACATAATCCATGTACTAACCATTTTATGAGCTTAGTAAGATTTGAATACTAGTAATTTCACAAAAGTGCCAACATATGGATTCCTTTTTCTCTCTTGCAAGGCAGTATTCCTCACACTCAGGACACAGAGTGACCTATGCTTCAACCCTGAGAAAAATGTTGGTGGATAACATTTTCTCCCTTTTCCTACCTCAGGAAGAACAAACCACTCTACAACCCTGAGGTTAGAGGTTGCTGTTTTGTAGATAGAGATACAAGTAGAAAGAAACATCAGACTTTGGTTTAAGGTATAATCACTTCCCATCCTCTAAAAGCCTCATCTTTGGATAGTTTTAAAAAAAAATTTAACAGGCAATATGCTAGGTGATATGCAATGAGTTAAGTTTTCATTCTGCCCTCAAACTGCTTAATTTTGTTGGGCTAGAAAGACATATCCACATATAATAACACTAAGGATGGTGTGTTCTTCACAAAAAACATGTAAAGAGGAGGCACACTTAAACTAGCTTGAGAGGTCAGAATTCCTAGAGGAAGTGGTATCCATGTTGAGCTTGAAAAATATCTAGAAGTTATCCAGACCCAGGCGGTTAGGAAAGTACATTAAGACAGAACAAACAGCACAAGCAAAGGCAAGAAAGAATGAAATAACATGTTGTGTGTTGGCAAGGAACAATTTGTTGCTTAGAAGAACAGGAAGACCCAACTAGAGAATTTGAAAAGTGTCAGGTCTTGGAAGGGCCTTGTTTTCCAGTCTAAAGTGCTTGACAGTGTCCTAGAGATGATAGAAAGTATTAAGACATCTAAGACAGGCAATGGAATGCTCAGTTTTGTAATTTAGGTAGCTCAGGCTCATTAAGGGTCTCTGATCTGGAGGACAGATTTACACTGGGCACATAGGTGTGGAGGCTATTGAGGACTGAGATGGACTTCAGATTAAGGGATAAAGTAGGGGATTGCTGAGGAGGAAAAATTGGCAGGTCTTCCTAAAGGATGAATGTAAGTGGAGGCTGATGTAGCAGGACAAAGTCATGGTGACTTGAGGGGTTAGTGTGTGCTAGAGTCTGTCACTACCCAGGGAACACAGGGTTCCCTGATTTTTATCATGGAGAATTAAGTTAAATATAGTTTTGAACACACTGAGTCTCAGGTGCCCCTAAATATTCAAGTGAAGAAATAGTGATTGTTCACTCTCTTGATTCCTTCAGGTCTTTACTAAACTAGCAGCTTCTCAGCAAGGCCTTCTCTGCTCTCAGCAGTGATGGCCCTCTGTATGTATTTTCTCTGTAATCCTCATCACTATCTCACATACTGATTATTTTTTCAGTTATCTGTTTTTTAGTTATATCCCTTACTTCACTAAAATGTAATCACATCTAGGTTAAGATTCTCTTTGGTTATTGTTTCCTACTATATATCCCCATTAGCTAGAAGAATGCCTGGTTTATTGCAGACAGTCCATAAATATTTGAGAAACCAATGAAAGGATGAATGGAGGAATGTCAAAGCATATAGACAGTTGATTTTATGAGGTGTTCAGAGGTAGTGCAAGGGCTGGAAAGTGATAGTATTGAATGCCTGTCACCTTCAATTCACTCTGTGTGCTTCTGCCTTTCTTTTTCTTTTTTTCTCAGAAGGAATGCTTCCTTTTGCTTTCCTGCCTACTTAGTTTCACAATTTTACAGTGAATGTGGTTCTGATTCCTGGCAAAATAATAACCTCTCAGAATCTAAGCTATAGTTTTCTGGTTTACAAATAGACACCCTGGTCAACTCTTGGTTACTTTATTTTTTTTTTTATAGCTGGGCACACTGGAGTCAAGTAAACAGAAAAGTATGCCGTTTGTTTGCAATCTGAGTAATTGGTTTTCATACTTTCCCTCAGAACCAATGTAAGAGAACTTGTTCAATTAAAATGTGAAAACAAAATTTAAAATATGCAAATCTGAGAGGCAATATTATTTGTATCTTTACTTATGCTTGTTTCTTTCAGAAGAAGTGAAGCTATTCTTTCCATAATGAATGTGTCTATCTGTGCACTGGATTCCCTTCCTGCCTGACAACTCTGGGATTCTCTCCATCCCTCGCCTGGGCTGCTACAATTGCTCTCTGATGGTAGGCTTTGCCTCCAGGCTCCATTCCTGCTCCAGTCATACTCACTTTCTGACACACAGGACTCAGTGATTATGAATACTCCACTTCCTTATATGGAAATCGTCTATTTATATGTTCATTTCCTTGACTAGAAGGTGAACTCTTAGGTTAGTCATTTCCTTCACTAGAAGGATGTATGTCAACAACTAAATCAGTGACTAAAATGACACTTGTCACATAACTATCCAAACATCTCTTCTTGTTTTCCATCTTCTCTGGAGTATATACAAAATCATGTTCTGTAATTTCATCCCAACTGCTTTTTAAAAAAAATCACTATCTCCTACTTTGTACCCCCATTACTATACAATATATAAAGTAGGGGAGTCTGAACAAATCTATGTTCAAAATGGCTATGTATGGCCATGTCAGAATCTCAATCACTATTATTTTAATCACAAGAAAACCTGAACATCACATATCCCTGTCCACATGCTTGGTGTTCAAAACCCTAATTGAACTTCACCCTATTCTGAACTATGATGAAGCACAATTACACATTACTTGATACTTTAAAAAGTTGAAAAGTGTTTGCCTTTTAGGCCAAACCAAAAACTCTACAAATCCAAATGACTGCATGCAATCGCCTGTTCATACTTCTAGATACTTGCTGTTCCCTGAGCTGACTATGAGTGCTTATACTACACCTTGGGTCATGTTTGCCCCTTTTGCCTAGCATTTCATTCACCCTGCTATCCCATTTTGGTTAGATCTGTCTATATTCTGAGCACCTCATCAACGTAGTTAAATAGCTGTCTCTTCTATCCGCACCTTACTGATCTCCCCAATTACCATCCTTTCCTCCTTTATATGTCTAAAAGGCATTATTTACACTCATTTTGGAACAGGTATCACAGTCAGATTTAAGGAGCAGAGAGTTGTGTGCATGTTCCCCTCTGAAGTGGGGAGATGTCTCCTTTCCAAGATGAAGGATTTTCCCTGAACATTTCCAGCCTCTTGCTCTTTGTCTTGCTTCCCCTTTTAGAGCAATGACTTGCTTGGTGAGTAACAGCTTTTAGTTTATGTTTCTTACCTAGGAGGTGTTAGTTAATCCATCAGTTGGTTCTGAGGTAACATATTCAGTTATTTTTTTTTCTTAGCCCTGTTCCACTTTGACCAGTGGTATAGGTAAGTGTGTTTCCTTTGAAGACTAAAACTGTCCATCTGCTGGGTCATTGCAAAGTCTAGACTTGGGCTAGGATCAACCAAGGATCCATTATTAATGAAGTTGACAAATACCTTATCTATTTCAGTTTTTTAAAATCTGGTCAACATATATTTCTTGGATGGAATTAAGAAAATGTGTAAATGGTAGAGAAACAATGGATTTTCTTACTGAATATAGTGGGTACCAGCATTAGTTTGTGTAATTTCTGGTTCATATGTTCTTGACAATAATTCACATTAATGAGTTAGATTTACTCTGAAGAGTGTCTGATCAATACAAGAATGATCCAATGTCAAAGTGACAACAAAACTGTGGAGTTCTCTGGACTGGAGAAGTATGGATATCACACAGTGTTGAAGGTCCCATAATTTACCAAGTTGTGAGAGTATAGCAGGTCACACTATGTTAATATTTGAATCTCACCAGCAGCTGGTCCTCACCTGCTCACTCAACATCTGGCTTCATTATGTTATTCTCCAGGTGATTGGATATCACATGTGCTTAGATATAAATGTACTTTGTGACCTTTTAATTAGTAATTTAGTAGTAATTTCAAAAGCACCTGAGCCACTTTCTCTGCTGCCATTGCCTTGCCTGAAGACATCTGTACTGTTGTGGAGAATACTGACTGCCAGCCCTCTCCGAATGGCTAATTCTTAAGTTCCCAGAGCAGTACTTGTTCCTGCACTGCATTTTGTCACTAGGAAAACAAAGGAGAGCTGATGCCAGAAGACTTTTTTAACCTTGGAGAATGATTAGACTTTGTGAAGAAGAGGAGGAAGCAGAAGGAGGATGACCAGTGTTCGAAAGCAAACTGATAACTTTCCAGAGTTGGTTTAGCAGAGAAACTATAATATGTTTAAAACTACTCCTCCCATCACAGAAATTTGATTTTAAGGATGTCATTAAAGAACCTCACAAATATTTGTGTATATGGATTTTCATTCCAACATTATTTATATGAGTCACTTCCAGGGTGCAATTTCAGTCACGTGGTGGAGGCAAAAGTCAGACTGCAGTGATGAATAAGTGAAGAGGAAATTGAGGACACAAATGTGGCAAAACCTTAAGAAGGACAGTAAAGATCCCCAGTCAGCAACAGAAGAGAAGCTGATCTGCCTGGACAGAGCAGAAGTAGGGGTGAATAGAAAATGGGAATGGATGAAGCTAAGGCAGGATTCTCCAGGGATGGAGGATTCTGAATGAGATAAGGAATAATTGAAGGAAGTTTTAGCTATGAAGTGAAATGACCTGATTTTCTGTTGAAAAATATTTACTGGCCTATTGTTAGAAGAATAAAATTTAACAAAAACATATTGTCAGTAGGACAAGCTATCAAGTTATTTAAAAAACTGAACAGTCAACAGTCTGCTTGGATTTTACTACAGCTATATTTTTTCCAATTGCATTAATACTGCAATAAACAAAGCTCTACATTTTCACTTTTCAGGTTATCTCCCAATAAAATAAAGAATAGAGATTTAGCTCAGTGGTAGGGTGCTTACTCATTTCAGAGAGAATTTCTGAATTAAAATGACTGAATAAAAGATACAGTCTTTCTTTTTCTGTTAAAAGTAGGCTGTGATAGCTTCATAACAGCCCAGCTGTAGAAACAACCTAGATATCTATCAATGGATTAATAAACAAACTGTGGTACAATCATATAAGAGAATAAATCTTGGTCATAATAGAGAATGAAATAATGATACTGGCTATAAGGTGATGAGTCTCCAAAACATTCTAAATTTTAAAAAGCCAGACACAAAAGACTGCATGTAGTATCATTTTACTCATATGAGATAGCCAGGATAGCAAGTCCAGAGAGACAAATGAGTGGTTTCCAGGGCCAGGTGAGATGAAGTATGGAATATGACCATTTACTAGGTCCTGGGTTTTCTTTTAGTAGGACAAAAATATTGTAGAAACTCAAATGGTAGTTACACAACATTGTGAATGCATTATATGCCACAGAATTTCAAGCTTTAAAATGGTAAATTTTTTTTTATGTGAACTTCACACAGAAAAAAATGCTTAAAATGGTCTGTACATTCCTTAACTTTGAGAAGCCATGTTTGTACTGTTTTCAGTAGTATTTTTCAAAAGGGCAGTAGCAGTTTATGTGAGTATCATCAAGGTTCCAGTTTCATCATATATCAACAGCTTCATCTTTGCAAATAACACTGCGGGTAAAAATTCTTTGGCTATTTTCTCCTACAATTAATTTCCTTGTCTAAAAATTATTTCTTTTTTTCCTTATTTATCAGTTGAGGTCTTATGTCTCTGTTATCTTTTGTATTTATCTTGTAAAATAAACATATATTTGGGAAAAAACGCCACAACCTTGATTTCCAATTGGAGAATAGGTCCCCCTACTTCTTCTGCCTCTTTAGTTAATGAGCTAAGTCACTTGGACAGAGAGATGTTCCAGATGTCCTCACTTTGGTTTTGTTTTTCTGTGCTATGATTGATTTTTAAAGTCCTGTTTCCCACTCTGAGAATCCGGAAGATACTGATTGCTTATCCAAAGCTTTCTTGCTACCCTTGGGCACTAAAAATATGAGCTGTGAAAAAGGTTTAATGCAATAGTCTCATGACCTAATGCAAAGGCTTATTTTTAAAAAAAAATTCCACTTCAGCCAAGGATGTAAGCTACAGACAAACCAGTCAAAAACCAACAGGAAGAAATGGATTTACATAAGTTTTTTACTGAAAGAAAAATCCCAACAGTGTAAATCTAAACCTCTGTGGTCTTACTTCCCAAAATGTCCAGAGTAGGAACCGGAAACTGGTAAACCACTTCTCACGGTCTATAATTTGGCAGAAGAGAGAACTAGATTTCACAGTGTTTGGACACCTTTGCTCAGCTATATTATAAGCACTTTTTCCTCCAAAATTTCCCAAATTTCTGGGAAAACTAATATTCCTCCAAAATAAATGCAAGAATTTTCCCAAACCCAGACCCCTCCAAAAATTGATTCAAGACTTATTGTAGAAATAACTATTACAAAAATTAAAACATTCTGAAGTAAATTCTACCAATGCTTACTAGCAGACGTGGTTCATGCTGACCTATTCCTTGAGCAGAACCACATCCTGAGACAGGATGATAGAAGCAATGTCTGCAAGCCTGAGAGTTCTTAGCTGATCTCTTCCCAAAGCAACTTTGAAGCCCAGACAATCCAGCCAATTGAATAGTCTCTCTCATGGGGAGATTGGCTAGAGTCAGTGGCATAGGGAAAGAAAAGGCAATTTGAATCTTGGAAAATCTGAGACAGACAAGTTATGTTATTTTCTTCACTTTGGTGTTTACATGTGAACTTGAAGAAACTGACCTACTTTACAGGATATTGTGAACACTAATAAAAGTAATATTTGCAATGTGTTTTTGCCCGAGTCACACATGTGCACACACTTAATATACTTGTGCTTACACACAAATAATAGGTTGAACTATTTAAAATTGCCAATATTGATCATTTTTGTGTTCAAAAATAATAATTTCATATGACCTAATATATACATAAAGAATTATGGGAAGTAGAAAAAGTAAAGAGTATCACCTCTTTGGGGCAAGACATGATGGAAGGTCCAGAAAGACCTATGGATGGTGCTGGGGTGTCAGGGAGAATAAAAGGCCAGAGCAATAGCCATGTGTTTAACCCTGGTGCATGTTTATGAAAGGATACAGTAAAAGAACTGTCCAAGGCACAAGACCAGTTTTAACACATATATTCTATACTAACATCAACTCTTAAAAAAAAGTCATTTGTGAATTGAAAAGAATATGCCCAATTTTGCAAGGCAAATTAAAAATATACTTTGATGTTGTCTTCATTTTTTTTCAGTTGACCTTGAAATGTTGTCTAATGTTGATGCATGTTGATGGCAGGATGTGAATTATAATATTTTTCTCATTAGCCTTTTTTTTTTTTGCTAACATGATGGAATGGACAAATACTGAGGCATGTTATTGGTGTTTTTCAGCTTTTCAGAGTTGCAATGAACAATTTTCTATCAATTTTCTACCCCTATAATCTGTATTCTGAAAATGACTTTCCACTCACAGGTTTTTGTCTCCCAGTTAATAGTTCAAAGCTTGAATTTTCATCTAGGTGACTTTCCTGCCCGTTGGATGGATAGATCCCTGTTTTTGGATCACTGGTTTTGTCCACTGGGGACACAAGGTGACCACAATAGGACCTGGGTCAAAATAGTAAAGACTCAGGTGAGGAGTAGTTTATTTGTGGCAGCACAGCAGGACTAGAATGGAGTCAGATCAGGACTAGGAGGCTGTATTGGATTCTTACCTTTTGGGCTAAAAAGAAAGGTCAAAACAGGTAGCTTTACAGGGACTGGAATTGGGCAGGGGAAAGACATCAGGGAGGAGAACTCAAGGTTGGTTTATATCCTTATTTCTATGAAATGCAAGACTTCTTCTGGAATTGAGTCCTTCAGCGGTTTAACAAAAATACAGAAATTCCATCAAATTTCCTACAATCATGTACAGACCCAACGCATTGCTCAACATCTGCATGGTAAAATTATATGCTGTGGTAGGAAAAGCTGTAAGTGGAAGACATATCATCTCATGATAGAATAGTGCCAACTTCAGTTAGTAGCACCACTGTGGTTTCCAGGAACCTAAAGAAAAATATTATTTTAAATTGTTTCCCCAATGTGACACATTTTCTTCAAAATAGAAACAGTGAAATGTTTGAATAACAATACTGAGATATTTGATTATAAATACTGATATTCTAGACCTTATAGTGGCATCTGGGTGAACTTTTGATTATTTTTTGCTTTTTAAAAATCTCTTGCTTTTCCTGGTTGTTTTATTGTAGGTTGTTTTATAGACTGTGATGTGGGTAGTAAGCTCTTTTTATTTTTACTTGGAGTTTTTTTCTCCTGATCAGGATTTGAGGAATTTTGCTCCATATGAGAAGTGTTGTGTGGAAATAAAACATGTCAAATACAAATCAATATCCGCTGTGGGATGTAAATTTTTTAAAAATTAATTTTCTTGGTACATTTTAGGTGGACAATATAATGACATTCATCATTGGAAATTTGTACCTTTACATAATCTTGGTTCTTATTTTTTCCCCATTCCCCCGCCCTCCTTTCAACCCCTCCATCCCTCCCTATTTACAAAGACTTTGTTTCCATTTTTTCATTTCTCATATTAATTCCATTCCCTTCTTTCCTTTCCCCTACCCCTCCCACTTCCCTTCCCCTTTGTCCCTTTTCTTCCTATTTCATATTATCTATTATACCTTTTAGTCCTTATTTACACTTTTAGTTTCTCACACTAGAGAAACTATTCAGTATTTACACATGTGTGTCCTATTTATTTCACTTAAAAGTATCACCATAATGTGCATCCATTTAGCTATAAATGTCTCTAATTTCTCATTTTTTATGACTGAGTAGTACTCCATTTTATTAAAAAAAACACATTTTCTTTATCCAGTCTCCAGGTGATAGGTAATTGGGCTGCTTCCAAGTTTTAGCTATTACAAATTGTGCTGGTATGAACATGGGTGCACATATATCGGTGTGGTATGATTCTTTTAATTCTTTTGGGAAGATACCAGTAGGGGACTAGCTGGGTCAAATGGGACTTCCCATCCTAGTTCTTTTAGGTATCTTGTGGAATGTAAATTTTTATCTGGACAAATTTGGCTACTCAATAAGGTGAAATCTAAATGCCATTTTAGCATAAAGATTATTTTGAACTGAGAGCAGCTGAGAAGAAATAGATAGAAGGAAAACCTTTATTTGCCTATAAGTGGGATATAAACTTATCAAGATATCTCCCTTCTTTCTCTACCAGGGAAGACAGATGTTAATTCTGGAGACAACTCCCAGGCCTTTATCAGCCCAGAGAAAGCATTAGAGGAATCAAAGAAACAAACCTTACCCTTTGTCTTGACTCTTCTTTATATATTTATTGTTCTTTTGTTAAGATGCTATTGCCCCTTTGAGTTCTTCATCCCTGAGTATTGCCACATGTACACAGGACTTCAGCTCAGAAACCTAAGAGGGTAGAGGGGAAAAGTCATTTTCTTCCCCTATACTGGCTTGGGACTCATCAGAACTCTTAAAGTAAACCAAGTCTTCAGTTATCTGTATAACAAGCAGAGAGTAACTTGGAGGATTTTTGTCCCCAATTGGATCAATGGCATTAATCAAATGCTAATGAAGATTTTCTGGATCTTTGAATCTTGAATATTTACCTGTGATATTTTTCTTCTTTTGATCCCTCTCTTTCCCAAATTATTTTTCTTTTCTCTTTTTCTTCTTCTTTTTAAGCTGAGAAACACAATAGAATAGTGGGTAAGTCTATAGATTTTGGTATCAGAATCTACCATTTATTGACTGTGTGTACTTTTTTATTTGTAAGAAGGGAATGATACTAGTAAAACATAGCAAAGTATTGTTACATAAGTAATGACATTATTTAACTGAGTTACTAAATGAACATTAGTTTTATTGTTATTGTTCTTAGATTCTGCGTCAGTGTATATAATGAGGCATAGGCATATAAGAACGAACAAATTACCCAACAAGAAAATTCCTTAGTATAAAAGTGACTGATTTAAGAGATTTTTTTTATTATTTTAGTTTATTAGTACCTGTGTGTAGTACATAATGTTTACATTCCTTGTGGGAAGTTGGTATAGGTACGTAACACATTTTAATTCCTTTTTTTTCATCCTCTTTCCCTCCCCTCCTTCCCCCATCCCTTGACCCCCTTTCTTTTTTTTTTTGTACATGTTTGCAGTATCTAATGTTTACATTTAAGGGATATTCTTTTTTGAATTATTAACTTTACTGGTTCTTCTCTTTGTCCATCCTGCGTTATCTTTTCCATTCTAATAGGAGGATCAGCCAACTCTAGCAGAGGCTACGAAGCAGCTGCAATATTTTTAGAGAGTTAAGGACTTGCTCATTACATACCATACCCACAACCCCACTTCCAGGAGTGACGTCTTACGTGTTGGTTACTACACTTTGTATTGACCACTATAACATCATCCCAGCCATCTGATTTAATTAGAACCATCAAACCAAAGGTTGCTATGAACAAACTTGCCAAAAAACTTTATGCAGGAGGAGCAATTGTATATTGAATAGTAGTTAAATGAACTAAACAGATCTTTTCAGAGTGTATCTTTCTCTCTCACACACACACACACCCCGGGGGGGGGGAGGGAGAGAGAGAGAGAGAGAGAGAGAGAGAGAGAGAGAGAGAGAGACCTATATCTAAGCAGGTAGTAGTAACAGATACTTTGAGCCAGCAGAAGCAAATAAAAACAGAACCCATGAAAGAAGGAGAACCTGGAACATCAGGAGTCAGTGTAAGCAGCAGAGAATTAAGAAACCACAAAGAAACAGAACAGAGAAAAGAAGTATGTGTCTGGCAGGAACCCTAGGGTAGTCTCTGGCTTTGGTTAGAACTTGACTAGAACTGCTGTTAGACAATAAAAATTGCCATCAAATTGGAAAACAAGTATTAATTCTCCATGACGGCTTCCTAGATGATTGTAAGTATTCTAAAAATAACATAACCTCTATGACTTCACTTAAGTGTTCCCAGTTAGTGACCACTTGATTGATCCTTGTGTAATGGTAGCCACTACACCCTAAGTTTTGATTTTCTCTGCCAGCAATTATAGGTCTCTGTATCCAAGCATCCCATTATCACCTGAGCTAACCACATTTCACACCTTCAGCCATATTTCAAGTTGGACTTTATTATAAAACCCTAATGCACTCTACTCAAGGATAAATGCCAGTGAGGGAAAGGTCAAAGAGAAGAATCCTTTGAATGTATTAAAACAAGAAAGAGTGTTGCTGCATGTATACTCACAAACATACACACAGAGATTACATCTTCTATTTCTTGCATGTCTTCTAAAAGTGCAAGTACTCTTGATATTATTTATATTTTTGTTCAATTTTTAAGCCACAAATATTGTCTACAGCTGAAGATACAGAGTGACTCTTTGTAGCTTAAAAACATCAATTTAAAAGAGGTTATCATCAGCTTTTAAAATTGTGTGTGTTAATGTTAATAGTCAAATAATAGTATTTAGATCACTGACATGTTAATTGCACAAGGCTTCTTACAATTTCAACTGGATTCAGGTCTAGGTAATTTCTCCCTTTCATCTATCCATCAACTAAGTAATTTTTGAGCACTGGCTTCATAAATTAGAGTGAAGAAATAATATAAATAGTATATAGCTCACAGAAGAATAATTATGAATTCTAAGGAGATTAGATTCACAGAGCACTGTCTCCAGACAACTGAAAAAATATCTCCAAAGCCTCCTCCTAATTAACCTTATTCTGAAGGAAGAATTGCTTGTGCCATATTCCATTAAACTTGTTTTCCTGAAACTCAAACGTATGCGTACCAAGAAGACAATTTCATTTATACTGCAGAGCAAAGTGCAGATAACAACACTTTATAACAGGTCATTTGTGTTAGCCTGGTCTGGGTTGGGAGGGATTTACAAAGCTCAATTTGGCTACTATCACTTTATGTCTCCCCTGCTCTAACCACCTTCACAGAGCTATTCATAAGACACTGACAAATCATTTTTCCAATGTTAATTTGATGGAGTAAGGCAAAAATATGCTTATTAGAAAACCATATATAATAATTTGTATATTCTGGTCCTTTGAGAGACATGTATATAATAAAATATGATCAAGAGCAATTTTCTTGCTTTATCTGGAGACATAGTGAAAGGCCCTTCATGATTTTAAAGGACAGCTCTCTTTCTCTTGTACAAACTCATACATCTTAGCCAGCATGCCAAGTATTACCACAGGCTAATTTGTTTATATGCGAATCCTTAGCCCTTAACCTTATTAAAACTATATAAAACAAATAAAACCCTGAGTCACATAGCAAGTTCCATAGTAGCAACAACTCTGTCTCAAAAAATCAAGAAAGAGAGAGAAGATAAAAAAACTTGTAAAATCTTATAAAAAATACAAAGAGCAAAAGAGGGTTCACTATCACTTGAGAGATTTCAATAAGTGAACCAAATGATAATATTGACATTTTGATATTTATTTCATAAAATTCATGTGTTAATACTTGGTCATTTATTTTTTAAAATGTTCAGAATTTGTAATATTTCTAAAAGTCATTGAAATCAAGTAACTAATGCATTTTAAATAAGTGTATATTTATTAGAGGTCAAATTTATAAACATTTGTCAAATATAGTATCTTTCTAGGTAAATTATTAAAATAAATTAGAAAGT
>NW_004624918.1:2203737-2217066 GCF_000247695.1 Heterocephalus glaber
AAATGTTATTATTAGATCTTTTTTTTTTTGCTGTGTTGGCAATTGAAACCAGTGTGTTGTATATAGTAAGCACTTTACCACTGATTTTCATCCACAGCCCTTGCTAGATCATTTTAATTTTTTAACTTTTTTTACTTGAAGAAAATGTCATTTTATTTGTACACTTAAAAAGTTGTACATAGGAACTTGTAAAACAACTCTGTAAAACTGAAAAAACTGTCAGGGGAAAGGGAGGATGAAATTTTTGAACAGTGAGGAAATTAGAGAAATAAAAACAGTAAAATGTTTAAAAAATTTTCCAAGTATAACTTTTATAAATACAAAAAATACACAAATTACTCTGAATGCTGAATAAATATCTAGTTAATAAACTCAGTCTTAATATGTCCAGCTAGCACTGATATAGTACTTCAAGGGATATAAAATTAGATCCATTCATGTGTAGTGTTGAAAGAATGTGCTCGTTAAACAATTCTTAAGACATGCACACATTTTTCTAAAGTGTGCTATAATAGAAGACCCATCTGCGTAGATATTTCTCCCTTAATACCACTTCTAAAAAAAATCAATGACAAAATAAATCATAGGATGAAAAAATATTTTCCAAGATATCTGCACACATGATCTCAAAATGTACAAAAACCTCCATAAACCAGTATTGTACCCATACATCTATCAAACTTATTAGATGCTGAACAAAATTGTAGCAAAGGAAATCTTTCCAACATTCTCCTGAGTGCTTAATATTAAAATTGAGACTAGTGCAGGCCACACTGCAAGTGGTCAATCAGTTCAATCAGTCGTTATTGCTCTATACATACAGCTGTTTTAGAGCATGATTTAATGTTCCATTTTCATGAAGAATTTTTTCCTGAAATATATCCTTTAGAAGGACAAAAATTAGATTTGTGACTTTTTGCAGCTGATGGTGTGCTAACATGGTCCACATTACTGGGTGTGACATGAAGCCTAAGCTTTTGAGCCTAATATGAAAAAATGCTTTTGCTTCTCTTGTGTTATGAGGGTTGTACTCAAAGCAGTTCAAAAACATTAATTTAATAGCTAGATTACTTTAAAAGGGATTATCTTACAAAAACAAATACTCCTAAAGCATTATTCTTGAGTCATGAAAGCTGATAAATTTTCCAGTGCTGCAAAAGCTCTTTGATCCTACATTGATTTGGGAACAGTTGAGAAGATACAACTTGTAGCTATAAACTAATTTCAAATATTTTCCTCTGAGTTCTTCATCTTAAAATAATCTCAAAATTTGTTTCACAATTTTGAAGCTAATTTAAAAAATATTACCCCCAACTGGGGCTACATATAATCTTTTACCATAAGATCTATTCAGAGAGACTTTGTGTTCATCTTTATAATCTTTAGGACATGGATGAAGAGTTATTTCCTACACAAAATTTCCAAGTTTTATTTTCCATATTGTCATGTTTATATCCTACATATTTTGGGATAAAATAGTCTGCTTTGGTGTCATAATTCAATCATTCATGTCCATAATTGTGTAGAGTCACTCATAAAAGGAATCATAGTAAAATGCCAAATTTTTAAAATGACATTACATTTTAAAATGTTTTACTTAAGAGTATAGGTTATTTGTTATGATAATACCATCCTCACTGCTTTTTAGTACATTTTCTTGAATTGGGGAGAGAGGTGGAATTATAGCTAATGCCCTGTGCAGTTCAAGGACACATTAACTATCACTTGGGACAGCAAAAAATAGGTTGAGAATAGATGAGCTTACGTAGATTTATTTAGAAAACCATTTTTGGCCTCCAATGGCTTCTGGGAGGCACTCATTCACTTAATGTCTAAGTCTGAGAATATTAATTTTAGTTCCTAGCTGTGGGACATAGCCCTCATCCCCATCAACTGACTAGATTCTATAACAAAATGAGTAGTGGTGAACCAAATTGGTTCAAAATACCCTGGGACAATGAAGAACTCAGATGAATGTCTCAATTTTTACCAGTTTTGCAATGTGCTTAAATCACTCAGAAGTCAATTAGAAACTGGCAGGTGTAGGACTTTCCAAAATGTGTAAAGCATTTACCAATGGAGGAAGAATGGGTTAAATTCAGTGCTTGCTTGATCAGTTTCATCAGTCTGCATACTTGTCCAAGAAACAGTCTAATCTGCCTAATCATTTGTGCTTGCCAATATTTGGAAAGTTGGGAAACAGTTTGGTTTTGGAAAAATTAACACATATCCTCAATGGTGCTTTACCAGGCAAATGGCTCATTTCCTATTGGAGTCTATTATTCTGTTTAGGATTCAACTCATCATTAAAATGATTCTGGCAGGAAGGTGAATAGATTCATTAAATAGTGAGGGTCTTTGGGTCACAGTTTGTTCAAAAAATTTCTCCTACTCCTGTAACACTGTTTTATTCATCTAAGAGTCTGGGATAGACTCAGGATCTCAGCCACTCCCATAATAAAAAAGCAAAAACATGAGGACAGTGCCTAACACTTTGTTTCAGAATAAATGCCACCTCTCTGCTAACCTACCTCCTTTCTCTCTTCCTTTCTCCTTTTCTTCTTGTTTTATGTTCTTCATGTTATTCCTTCCCTCCCTCCCCTTCACATCTTCTAACAGAATACACATTACTACAACTTTCCTGCTGCTTAGTCAATTTTAGAGATAAAATCCTGAAAAAATATCAACTAGCATACTACATTTAAGATCACTCAACAAGGGATGGGTGAAGCCTTTGTTTAACCCATGAACTTTTACTTTGGACAAAAGAATCGGCTATACTTTTTCTGTCCTTGAGCAGAAAACAGTGCAAACAAAATAAGAGGTTCACACTCCAACACTCGATTCTTGAGTGAAGGTCTCTGTAAACTCTTCTACTTCCACCCCAGCAATGGAGGCACCATGACCTTTCTGTTCCAGAGTTTCATTCTCTGCTGGCTGCTACCAGTCTCCTCACATACTTCTAGAGAACAAGATTTCCTCACCAGTGCAGTTGCTTCTTGCAGAGGTAAAGGAGCCTTCCTTCTGCTGTAACCTAATTGAGCATGTTATTTTTCTACTCAGTGGGTGTGATTACATATGTTCTCTTTTATTTTGGGGGCACAGGTTCTCTCTATATAATCTACTCTGGCCTCTGACTTAATGTGCAGCTCAGGCTGGCCTTGAACTCACGATCCCTCTGTCTCAGCCTCTTGATTTCTGGGATTACAGGCATGCACCACCATGCCCTGTTTTGGTGATTTCTTTTTAGAAATATTTGAAAGCCTTTTATCAACTTCCTTTTAGGAGTCAGATGTCGATCTCTACATTCAACTTTATCCCTGTGTAATTTGGAGAATGTTTGTCAATGTCCCTGAGTCTGTTTTTCAATGTTATATGAAGGCATTCGAGATGATTTCTAGAGACCCTTTTGGGACCTCTATGAATATATTATCCCCAAATCACTTTCTTGTGTATTCTTAAGTAGGCTTGATCTCTGTCACTTCAATCCTGACTTAGTAAATCTCTTCTTTGATATATCAGAAAAAAATTTAAATTAAAAAATGATAGGTATATTAATCATCTTTCTTGTCACTGGAACAAAATGCAATAACTTAAAGGAAAAGACCGGGTTTTTGTTTTTTTAATGTAACAATTTCCAGTAGATTCAATCCATAGTTAGTTTCTCCAAGGCAGAAATGACATAGTGGAAGAGAATAGTAGGGGAAAGCTGTTCAACACAAGGCAGGTCATCACAAGGCAGGTCAACACAAGGCAGGTCAACACAAGGCAGGTCAACACAAGGCAGCCAGGAAGCAGAGAGAGAAAGAGAAGGGAGGAGCTGGAGACAAGAATACACCCTTTTAGGTAATACCATCAGTGTTCCACTTCTTCCAAACAGGTCCTACCCCCTAACAGCAAATTCAGCTCCTGAACTTATCAATAAATTAATCCAGGAATAAGTACAGCACCCTCCAATCACCTTCCAAACACATGAGGCTTTTGGGGGAGACTTTTAGATCTAAACCATAACAATAGATAACATTTTTTTCTTGTAGAATAATTTTCAATATGAATTGAATTTTAAAGGGAAGCTAAAATCAGTTGTAGTCTCTTAATCACAGTAGCATGTACTATAAATGATTTTCCCACAAATTTAGAAATTTCAGAAAAAATAAATATTAAGCCCACATCATTAAATGAAGCTGACTCTTTTTCAAATGAGATTATAGATAATCACCTTGAACCTGCCCTTTATTTTTATCCATTCAGGGCTGGGGATTTAGCTCAGTGGTTCTGCTGTCTGCCTTGCAAACGCAAGTTCCTGAGTTTGATCCCTGGTACAAAAAACAAACAAAAAACCCCCATATTTTTATCCATTCATTTATTTATTTGTGAACAGGCATAGGTTTAATCTCTAGGGAAATAAAAATTCATTACACACCAGATCTGTACTTTGATTCTGTGGACCACAACATTTCATTGACAGCCAAGGTTTGGAGTGGTGAGACTCAGTTTCAGTTTTCCAGAATACTGCTTACATCACTATCTTCTTTGAAAGTAGAGATAATAATAATAATAAAAGATTGTCTTTACTGGTGACTTCTCATTTTTGAACACTACCCCCTTCCTGCGGTGGTAGGATTTGTAATTGTCTCTACAATTTTCTCATAAGTATTTTCTGAGTTGTTTCTCTTGTACAACATGGCAATCTCCCTACATTTGATGCCCTTTATGCAGATAGCTTGTGTCTTTCTCCTGGTAAGGATTGGGGAAGCACTGCTCACTTGCTTATGATGAAGTCTAGATAAGTGATTCCCTAGGTAAAGGTAAATACTCTTTTATTTTTTTAACGTTTTGTTTTACAGGTACATTTTAAATATATATAATGATAACATTCATCATAGGAAATTTGTACCTGTACATGATATATCTTTCCTTTTTTTTTGAGTTCCCCTCCCCTCCTTTCAACTCCCTCCCCTCTTTATCTATAAAAGCCTAGTTTCCATTTTTTTCTTCCATTCTTTTTCTTTTTCTTTCTTTTCTTTCCTCCTCCCCCTTCCCTTGTTCCCCTTCTCATTTGAACATTTTCTTCCCATTTCCCAATATCTATTATACATTTTGGTCCTTATTTACACTTTCAGTTTCTCATATCAGAGAAACCATGCAATATTTACACACATGTGTCCAGTTTATTTCACTTAAGAGTATGTTCTCAAGGTGCATCCATTTAGCTAGAAATGTCTTGAGCTTGTCCTTCTCTATGGCAGAGTAGTACTCCATTGTATAAAAAAAAACCCCACATTTTTTAATCTATCCATCAGTTGATGGGCATTTGGGCTGTTTCCAAGATTTAGCTATTACAAACTGTGTTGCTATAAACACAGGTGTGCATATATTACTGTAGTATGATGCTTTTAATTATTTCAGGAAGATACCAAGAAGAGGAATAGCTGGGTGAAATGGAAGCTCTAGTTTTGCTTTCTGAGGAATCTCCACACTGATTTCCACAGTGGTTGCACCAGTCTACCCTCCAATTAACAGTGGAGAGGGTTCCTTTTTCCCTCGACCTTCGCCAGCATTTGTTATTGGTTGATTTCTTGATAACAGCCATTCTTTCTGGAGCTAGATGGAATCTCAGCATTGTTTTAATTTGCATCTCTCAAATAAACAGTGATGTTGAACATGTTTTCATATACTTATTTGCCATTTCTGCTTCTTCTTCTGAGAAGTGTCTACTCATTTCAGATGGCCATTTTTGGATTGGGTCTTTAAATTTGAGGGGTCTGATTTTTTAGTTCTTCATATATTCCTTTGTCTGAGGAACAGCTGGCAAAAATTTTTTCCCACACTGTGGGTTGTCTCTTCATTATGTTGGTGGTTTCTTTTGCTGTGCAAAACCTTTTTAGCAAGATGAGATCTCAGTTGTTGATTCATTGATATTTCCTGTGTGATTGGGTTTTTTCTTCATAAAGTCTTTGCCTACACCAATATCTTCAAGAGTTTTACCTGTCGTATCTTTCAGCAGATTTAGTGTTTCTGTTTTAATATTTAGATCTTTGATCAATTTCAAATTTAGTTTAGTGCATGGTGAAAGATATAGTTCTAGTTTTAATCTTTGGCATGTAAAGAGCAAGTTTTTCTAGCATCATTTATTAAAGAGGCTATCTTTCTTCCATTGAAGGTTTTTAGCTCCTATGTCAAAGATAAGGTGGCTGTGTTTGGAGTTATTTCTGCATCTTCTAATCTGTTCCACTGATCCTGGAGTCTGTTTTTTGTTGTTGTTGTTGTTGTTGTTGTTGCTTTGGTTTTTGCCAGTACCATGCTGTTTTTATTAATGTAGTTCTGTAGTATAATTTCAAGTCAGGGATTGTAATGTCCTCTGCCTTATCTTTGTTGCCTAGAATTGCTCTTGCTATTCTAGCACTCTTCTGGTTCCAAATGAATTTTATAATTGTTTTCTCTAATTCTGAGATATGCTATCAGTATCTTGATTGGGATTGCATTTAATCTGTATAACAATTTTGGAAGTATTGCCATTTTCATTATATTGGTTTTTCCTATCCAAGAACAAGGGATATGTTTCCATTTTCTGGCATCTTCTTCTATCTCCTTTTTCAGAATACTATAGTTTTCAATGTAAAGGAATTTTACTTTCTTCATTATGTTGATTCCTAGGTGTTGAATTTTTTGGATGCTATTGTAAAGGGTGTTGTTTACCTAATTTCTCTCTCAGTGAGTTTGTTATTTATGTACAGGAATGCTGTTGATTTTTTTTTTTTTTGTACCAGGGATTGAACTCAGGATCTTGCACTTGCAAGGCAGGCAGCAGAATCACTGAGCTAAATCCCTGGTCACATGCTATTGATTTTTGAGTGTTGACTTTGTATCCAGCCACACTACTGAATTTGGCTATTACATCTAGAAGTCTTTTGGTGGAGTTTTTGGGGTCTTCTATACACAGTATCATGTCATCCACAAATAATGATAATCTAACATTTTCCTTTCTTATCCTTATCACTTTTATTTATTTCTCTTGTCTAATTGCTCTGGATAATGTTTCTAGTACTATATTGAATAAGAGTGGTGACAGTGAACATCCTTGTCTTATTCTTGATTTCAAACTGAAAGATTTTAGTTTTTGTTCATTTAGTATGATGTTGGCAGTTGGTTTGTCACGGATGACCTTTACCAGATTGAGATAAAGACTATCTATTCCAACTTTCTTAGGGTTTTAAAAAAATAATAAATGGGTGTTGAACTTTGTCAAATGCTTTTTGTGCATCTATTCAGATGATTATATGGTTTTTGTCCTTGGCTCTGTTAATATGGTGTATTAAATTTATTGATTTACATATGTTGAATCATTCCTGCATCCCTGGGATGAATCCCACTTGGTCATGGTTCATAATTTTCTTGATTGCATTCTGTTTGCTGGTATCTTTTGAGGATTTTTACATCTATGTTCATTAGAGAGATTGGCCTGTAGTTCTCTTTTTTGGTTGAATCCTCCTCTGGTTTTGGTGCCAGGGTAATACTTTCTTCCAGGAATGAATTTGGGAGTATTGCTTCCCTTTCAATTTCATTAAAGAGTTTGAGAAGTAGAGGCATTAAATCTTCTCTAAATTTCTTGTAAAATTCAGCAGTGAATCCATTAGGGCCTGGTTTTACTTTGTTGGTAGGTTTTTAATTACATCTTCAATTTCATTGACTGATATTGATTTATTTAGAACTTTTATATCTTCTTGATTAAGCATTGGTTATTCATATGTATCTAGGAATCTGTCGATTTCTTTTTTTTTCATCTTATTAGAATTTAGCTTCTTGATGTAAACATTAATGATCTTCTGGATTTCTGTTAGGATCTGTTGTGGTTTCACACTTTTCATTCCTAATTGCATGATTTTGAGCCTTTTCTTTCCTTTTTTTGATAACTTTGGTTAAAGGTATGTCACTTTTATTTAATCTTTCAAAGAACCAACTCTTCGATTCATTGACTCTTTATATTGTTTTCTTAGTCTCCATTGCATTAATTTCTGCTTGGACTTTTATAATTTCCTCCCTTATATGAGCTTTGGGCTTGCCTTGTTCTTTTTCTACAAAGTTGAGGTTCAACATTAGGTTGTTTATTTGAGCTTTCTCTATTTTTCTGATATGGGAATTCACTGCTATAAATTTGCCTCATAGGACTGCTTTCATTGCATCCTATAAGTTCCAGTATGTTGTATCAGCATTATCATTTAATTGTAGAAACTGTCTAATTTTTTCTTTAATTTCATCTGTGACCCATTGGTTGTTCAGAAGGGTGCTATTTAATTTACATGTTTATGAAGTTCTTATGGTGTCTTTTTGCCATTGATTTCCAGTTTCATTACACTATGGTCTGATAATAGGCATGGGATAATTTCAATTCCTTTGCTTTTTGGGGGAGGTATTGGGGATGGAACTTGGGTCCTTCCGCTTGCGAGGCAGGTGGCAGAGCCACTGAGCTAACTCCCCGGCCCTCAATTCCTTTGTTTTTACTTAAGCATGTTCTATGAGCTAGTATGTGGTCCATTTTGGAGAAAATCTCACATGCAGCTGAAAAGAATGTATATTCTGATGTTGCGGGGTTGAAGACTCTGTAGAAATCTACTAAGTCAATTTGTTCAAAAGTTTATTCCAGTTATGATATTTCATTGTTGATGTTTTGTCTAGTTGATCTGTCTCTTTGTAATAGTGGGGTATTGAGGTCCCTCATTACAATTGTATCAGTGCTTATTTGATTTTATTTCTGTTAATATTGTTTTATATAGTTGGTGCACTGGTATTTGGTGCATATATATTTATGATTGTTTTCTCTTCCTCTTGGATTGCTCTCCTTACAAGAATGTAGAGACTTTTGTCTCTCTCAATCAGTCTTGGCTTGAAATCCACTTTGTCTGCAAATAGAACAGATAACCCTGCTTTTTTCCTGCTTCCTGTCACATACAGTATTGTTTTCCATCCTTTGACTTTCAGTCTATGAATTTCTTCTTTAATTAAATGTGTTTCTTGTGTGCACCATGTTGTTGAATCTCACTTCTTGATCCATTCTGCCAGTCTGTTTCTTTTAATTGGAGAAGTGGGACCATTAACATTGATGGTTATAATTGATATATATTGATTTATCCTTGTCATGTTATTTTCCTGTTGTTGGTTCATTTTTTCCCCCTCTGTTTAATTGCTTGCCTTGACTGGTGTATTCATTCTGTTGGGGTTCATGGAGGTGTATTTTTGTTATCTCTTTCTAGATTGTCCTTCAGAATATTTTGGAGTGCTGGTTTGGTGGTCATGAATTCCTTCAAGTGTTCTTTGTCATGGAGCTATCTTATTTCTTCATCAATTCTGAAAGATTTTTGTGGAGTACATCCATCTGGCTTGGAGGTTGTTTTCTTTTAGGATTTGAAATACTTCACTCTTATCTCTCCTTGACTTGAGGGTTTGTGTTGAGAAGTCTGCTGAGATTCTGATAGGCTTTCCTTTATAGGTGATTTGTTTCTTTCCTCTAATAACTTTTAATATTCTGTTCTTGTGTTGAATTTCTGGAATCTTGATTATTATATGCCTTGATGTAGACTTTTTTATCATGGCTAATTGGAGTTCTATATGTCTCTCTTATCTGTATGAAAAATTCTTTTTCTATGCTTGGGAAATTTTCTGCCATTACTTCGTGAACAGGTTTTTTAATGTCACTTGTACTATCTCCTACTTTTTCACTGACTCTGATCAATGTTATATTATTCTTTGTATCATTGGGCAGCTGTTGGATTTTTTTTTGCTATTTTATATTTGCTATTTTTCTATTTATATACATATATATTTATATATTTGCTATTTTTAAGAAATCTTTCTTTTCATGATCTCTAAATGCAATCCTATCTTCTATATCTGATATTCTGTCCTCACATTGACTCATTCTACTGCATATATTTTCAATGTAATTCCTAACCTCCTGGATATCTGTTTGAACCTGTTTCATGGATCCCACTTCTTTCCTATGCTGGACATTCATGGTTTCTATCAGTTCCTTAAGCTTTTTTATTGTTTTATCTGTATCTGCTTAGAGTCACTAAGCATGTCTTTCATTATAGTCACCACCTCTGTAGTTATCTCAGAAATTATTTCTGATTTGATTTTTTCTAGAGCCTCATTCATCTGCTTTGTTACTTCTGCTGTTATCACTTTAGAGTGTAAAGGTGGGTGGCTTTCAAATTATTCCACTTCATTGCCCCCTGAATTTGCCTTTGGTGAGCTAGAAGTTTGGGCTTGCATCTTGCTTCCATGTTTTCTCATTTTCTTTCTTTTTTTTTTTGTTTAATTCCTGGGTTGATGCTTATAAATTGCATTTGGTGAATAGCTTTATTGCTAGTATTTAGAACCCTTAGGGAATGACTATTTATCAGACATGTCTTCCAAGTGTAGATGGCTTTTAGGGATTTTGTCTGTTGCAACATCCTACCTCTTCTATTTATTGAGGATGAGAAGTTGCTGACCACTTGGCCTAGCCCCTGGTTCTTTGGCACTGGTCTTGTTTATGACCCTTAGATAATCTCAGTTTTGTTATACCAGGAAGAGCAACAGATTAAAACAATTATGTCACCTTTGCTAAGGTAGTAAAATCAGCAATAACAATAGCATCAAATACAGCCTAGGAAATGACAAACTGTGGTAGCTATTAATTTGCCACCTTTAACCATATGAACTAGATTTGTGGTTATATAATAAAATCTAAAACAAACCAGAAAATTTTATACAATAAATAAGCCCTCAGTATGGTGATTTTTACCCCCAGGGGAGAAAATTTAAAAGCAGTTAGGGGAAAAAATAGATAAATAGAAGAAAAAAAAGAGATTAGGAGCAAGGCTGGAGGACATAGGAAGGTTAGAAGAACTTTGGGAAACTGGTGAAGAAGAAAGGAGGGAAACAGAGAAGGATGAAATAAAAAAAGAACAGAACAGAACAATAGAAAAAACTAAAAACAATGTTCACACTCATAAAAACAAGAAAAAACAAAACAAAACAAAAACAAGAAGAAAATAAGAAAAAGTCCACTTCAAGGCATGTCTCTGCTATCACTGATAGACAAACTGGGCAGACAGAGTCCAGATCTGTGTTGATTAATTTTATCAAGCCAGCCGTAGATTTATGCTGGGGTAGTGGATAATCCCAGCAAGTCTGTACCTTTAGTTCCACTGAAATTCTAGCTGATTTCTGGCTATGAGGCTGGGGCCTGATTTGTTCCAGACACTCTGTGTGCCTCCTGCAGCTGGAACCCAGCTCCCTGCCAGCTGGAACTTGGCTCTTTGACCTCCTGTTGATTTATCTCAGCAGCTTCTCCCTGACCCTGGCAGCTGCTAGATGGAGCCAGCCCAGAGCTGTTCTGAGTGCCAGGCTCAGTTGGCCCCTCTCCAAGATGTCTATTGGTCAATCACCCTCTCCTGGAGGGATGTCTGAACCTGCATAACTCACCAGCCACTCAGCCTGCTGTGTTCACTGCTCTGTTCCACTGGTGTGTTTCTCCATGGAGGCCTCTGGGGTTGCCAGTAGTCATCATGCATCTGCAGGTTCCAGCCACCCCTCCCATACTGTAAATCAGGGCTCAGGGAGAAAGTGCTGCTTGCCACCTCCTTCTTCTTCATTGAACTCTCTTTCTTTTGCTCTACCCATGGGCTCCAATTCTTGCTTCTGATCCTTCCTAAGTTCCAGGGACCCACTTCCCTTCTTCTTTTCTTTCTCATATTGCTATATTCCAGCATCTGCACAGGAAACCTCAGAGAGGTTCTTTCTCTGCTGTTCGCTACTCTGCCATCTTCTTGGAAGTGGTAAATACTCTTTAAGATTGATGTAATCATGGAAACTTTAGAGTAGGCAAAGTTATGGAAGTCTTTCATTTGGGAGAAAATTGCTTTGTTTTATGCACACAAGTGGTTAAAATATTGGGTTTTCTATTTCATATCCCCAAACAGCAGCAAAAGAAACAAAACACACTCAGCCAAAATGATTTTTGAGGTCTTGGAGAGTTAAGCTAACACCACAGGGATTATGTGATGACATTATAAATAGGTCTGACCTGACCCAATTTTCCCCCAGTAGTTGTACAAAGTGTGACAGTTTACCAATTGAACATTTAAACCACAGTGTAGTGAATATATTTACAGTGTTTCATAAACAAACATAGTCATATATTCAGATATAAAATGGTTTTTACATGTTTTTCTGCTTGATTTTACATTTCTACTTTTTGTTGACATTTTGACCAAATATTGTGCCAAGAGATAGGCAACACAGACATTAAATATTGATCTAAAATCTCTCTTTATATTAGAAAAAGAATGTCCCATAGAAGAATGTGCAAGAAAATACATTCCTCACAGTAAATTAATGAGCATTTCAAGATCATGCTGTAAAAATGTCCCTAACTTGGAAAATGTAGAATTAGGAGAATATATTCATTTGTATAGCAACAACATAATAATACTTGTATTTGCCAAATACTTTCTGATAAAAACTTGGCTGAATCAATTATTGTAATTGGTGTGTTTATCATTTTCTTTCTTATTAATTATATTGGTACATTTAAGGAAAACAATATAATGACATTTATCATTGGAAATTTGCACCTTTACATAATCCATCTTGGTTTTTATTTTTTCCCCATTCTGCAAACTTCCCTTCAACTGCTCCACCCTTCTCTATCTACAAAGTCTTTGTTTCCATTTTTTCTTTTTCTCATATTAATTCAATTGCCTTCTTTCTTTTGCCCTACTTCTCCCATTTCCCCTTCCCCTTTGCAACTTTTCTTTCTATTTAACATTATCTATTATACCTTTTAAGTCCATATTTACACTTTCAGTTTCTCACACTAGTGAAACTATCTGGTATTTACACATGTGTATCCTATTTATTTCACTTAAGAGTATGGCCTCAATATGCATCCATTTAGCTATAAAGGTCTCTAGTTTCCTGTTTTTTATGGCTGAGTAATAATCCATTATATATAAACATTTTCTTTATCCAGTCTTTTAATTCTTTGGGGAAGATGCTTAGCAGGGGAATAGTTGGGTCAAATGGGATTTCCACTTCTGGTTCTTTGAGGTATCTCCATACTGATTTCCACAGTGGTTACACCAGTTTACACTCCCACCAGGAGTGGAGTAGGATTCTTCTTTTCCCACAGCCCTGCCAGCATTTTTTATTGGTTGATTTCATGATGGCAGCTATTCTATCTGGGGTAAGGTGGTATATCAGTGTTGTTTTCATTTGCATCTCTTGAATGACCAGTGATGTTGAACATTTTTTCATATGTTTATTTGCTATTTCTACTTCTTT
>NW_004624918.1:2221091-2239879 GCF_000247695.1 Heterocephalus glaber
TCCCCTGCTTGGGAAGTTTTCTGCCATCACATCTGTGAACATTTTTTTTTTTTTGGTCATCCACACTCTCTCCTGTTGACTCCACTCACTCTGATGTTATTCTTTTTTGCATCATCTAGCAGTTGCTGGATTGATTTCTTGTGATCCCTTACTATTTTGAAGAAAATTTTCTTTTCCTGGTCACTAACTGCAATCTTATCTTCCATATCTGAAATTCTATCCTCGCATTGGGTCATTCTGCTGCATAAACTTTCAATGTAGTTTTTAATCTTCTGGGAATCTATTTGCATCTGTTTTATGGATTCCATTTGTTTCCTATGTTAGGATTCCATCATGTTCCTCAGATCCTCTATTGTTTTATCTGTGTCCTCTCTAGATTTATTAAACATGTCTTGCACTATGGCCACAATCTCTGCTGTTACCTGAGAAATTATTTCTGATTTCATTTTTTCCAGATCCCCTTTTGTTACCAGTTCAGTGAGTTCAGGTGGTTGAGTATCAGATTGTTCCATCTCATTGCCCTTTGCGGTTTCCTTAGGTGATCTGTAAGTCTGGTTTTGGGACTTATTTACCTGTCTTCTCATTTGAATAGATGCAGCCTGCTGTGTCTTTGTTGAGGCTACTTTTTGGTAACCCAGTCATCTTGAATTCTCAGCAAGCCACCAAACAGTCTTTACTCTGCTGCTCATCAGTACACCAATTCCTGGGTTCAGAGTGGTGGCCTTCCAGATCCCTGAGCTGACATGTTTCTGGGCAGGCTTCTGGCTGGGGCCTGAGAGGACTTGGGATGGTATCTAGGCATGCCTCTTGCTGGGGCTCCTATGTACCTATTGTCTGGGAGGGCCTTTGGTTGGGGTCTGTGCAGCCCAGTTTCTGTTGCCTGCACAGGCTTTGGCTAGGGTCTCCTCGCACTTATCAATGGTATCGGGGTGAGTTTCTGGGTATTGCTTGTGTGCCTGTACAGCTCTTCTCCAGGCAGGTCCCTGACTGTGGCCAATGGTATGGCAAGCCTCTGGCTGAAGCCCATGTTCCCTTGCAGCCCCTTTCTGGGCAGGCCTTTGGCTTGGGCGAGTGTGGCCAGAGCCCCAGCTGGGATCTACCTGCAGGCAAGCTGGTCTGGGCCACAGAGCTGCTCCCCAGGATTTGCACATACTCACCTATGGAAGGGCTGGCCTCCTGTGGAAGCCCACATGCTCATGAAACTCCTCTCTGGGCAGGCTCCTGGCTTGGGGGGGGTGTGCCTGAGCCTCTGGTGTCAGGGCGGATCCCCAGCTGGAATCCTCCTGCAGCCGTGCCAGTCTGGCCCACAAAGCTGCTCCCCAGGTTCTGCATGCATTCAGTATGTTTATCATTTTCATACAAAGCTTCTAAATGCTTTGAAACAACCCAAATCCCAGATTTAAATTTCTTTCAGTATATGTTTTTGCTTGAGGCTTATAAATTGTTTTCATAGTGTCAAAATAATAGTGCGTTGGCCACCATATCTAAACTGGACCATTTCTCCTAGCCTGGTTTTCCTATTCCCCATCCCTCTTTCCTGCTCTATTTTCACATAGTATTGTTATTGCAATTATGTCTCTCACGCAATTAGAGTATTAACATCATGAGAACCAGAATTTTGATGTGTTTGCTCGTTATCATGTATCACCACCATCTATAATATTTCTGGGCACATGCTTAGCTCTGGCATTGAAAATAAATGAGCAAAAATTCACACAGCCTGTTAAGTGATAGAACCTGAAATTGAACCCCAGCCTGTTGGATAAAGGTCAGTTCATCCATTCACTGTGTTAGAAACTGCCCCATTAATACTCAGACTTGATGCTATTGGAGTTCCCAGTGGAGTTCCCAGTAGATTTCTCCTGTTAATGACTTAAGCATTCCCATCTATCTTTTTGATGCCAAATTCAATACAGTATGGTATTTTCAAAAAAGTGTTAAAATCCAACTGTGGTGGTGCATTCCTGTAGTCCCTGCACTTTGAGAGCCTAATGCAGGAAGTTTACAAGTTCAAGCCTACCTGAGCAACTTGCAAGACCTTTCTAAAAATAAAAAGGCTGGAGATGCACTGGGATGTAGCTCAATGTGAAGAAAGGCCTTAGGTTCAATACTCAGTACTACAACTAAGAAAAATAGTCATACTACAGACTTCTAGTGACTTTAGGATGATCATGGTCTAATTATTTTATCTTGCTTTTTAAAAATTGGATTTTTCTGGCATAATAATCTCCAGTTTTCTGAAGAAAAGCCTTTGGTTTTCCATGCATTTTGGCCTGATCTTCCCAACAGTATGAATGTAATTTAAGAGGTCTGATAAAAAAGTACAGTGAATATTAAAAAATTTAAAACATTTATTATAGTGAAAGACGCATTGCCATAATCCCCCTCAAAATATTTCCTTCAATTCAAACATTATCCCATCATTCTGTGTCAATTTTGAAGCAATTCCAGAAGTCTTCTTTCATGAATGTTTTTAGTAGCACAGTCATAGCTGACTTGATGTCCTGAACTGATTCAAAACATTTGCTTTTCATGGTCATTTTGACTTTGGAGAAAAGCTACAAGTCACCTAGTGCCAGATCCAATGAATAAGGTAGATGAAGACGTGCTTAAATGTTTTTATTTGGTAGAAATTGCTGAAGCAGAAGCGATGTATGACATGGAGGGTTGTCGTGATGAAAGATGAAACTGTCTGCCCATTTCCCAGGCCATTTTCTATTGTTTCTATTGTTTAAAACATTGCTTCTGTAGTTATAAGCCCTCATAATATTCAGAGTTCACTACAGTGTTCCTGGGTGTAAACATAGCTCACACAGTTCCATCAAACTCAAAAAACATAATCAACATCATCTTGATGTTAGATCTTGATAGATGTGGATTTTTTCTTTCCAGGAGAGGAACTGGATGATTTCCATTGAGAACTTTGAATCTTGGTCTCAAGGTCATAACCCAAGTTTTAGCTTCTATGATGACATTTCCTGAAAAGCTAAAATCTGAAGCAGCACAATCACACAATTCCAATAAAATTGATAAACGCTGTTGCTTTTGATAAGTTTTGACTGAACAAACTTCACACTCTTTGGCCTCAAGTTCAAATCTGTTGTTTAAATGCTTAAGAATGGAACCATAGTTGAAACTTTTCACACACTGTTACTAAGGTTGAATACACTGTTTCTTGAATTGAGAGTTGACAGAGTCTCCATTAGTTGGCACTCATCAACAGTGTTCACCATATTTTTTTTTAAATCATGCCTCATATGAAGATTTCATGAAAGACCTTATATTCCTGTTTAAAGGAGAATGCTCTCTTTTTCTTCTGCCAGAAGAAAGCTCCTCTGTTAGGATTTATGCAGGCCTTTTTTTCATCAATCAATCAATGTATACTGCAACATTTGGTCTCAGTTTGTTGTCTGCATGGAAGGCCTTCAGTCCAGCTACACCCTCCACAGTGAGAGCACCTCTAATCATATATGGAATTCCATCATTCAACATTCAATTATTTGGCTCTTGTTATTCCTTTAATAATCACAAACATTCTCTAGAAGAACAAGGACCACTTTGAGGTTTCCACAATGACTGGCACTCTAGGGAGGTTATGACAACTACATAAGGCTAAGGTTCTAATAGGGGAAGGACAGGAGATAGTGACTATGGAGAGATGAATTACCAATGGATGGGAGGGACAAATGAGGGCTGATAGAAAGATGTAGGAAGACCATATGTTATCCCTTACATTAGAATGTCAGAGCAAGAATTCTATTTTAGTTACACATACTTTAAAAAATCCTCCAGAATTAAAAATAGAATAAATGATCACAAATAGTAACCTACATGGCATTTAGAATAACTTAGTGAATGTATTTATAATTAGCAATAACCTATGGACCCATACAGTGAGCTCAACTCTTTATCTGCATTATTTCACAAAAGCTTCCTTATTACTCTGTTTTGCAGGGAAGGGAAGTAAGGTTTAGTGAGATTAAAGAAACTGCCAGAAGTCAGGGTTGTACTGGTAGTTGGAATTTCAGCTGGGGTATCTAATGTGAAGGCCTGTGGTATTAATTTCCCTGTGGCTCCACTGATTTAGTTAAGGGATAGCTTATTAGAGAACTAGAAGAAGCAAACATCCATCCTAGAGTCTACAGCTTAAAAAAAGATTTCTTTGTAACAAACATTTTTTTCACTTGAATTGGATAGATATAGATATAGATACAGATATAGATATAGATACTTTTTGGTGCTACTGGGGATTCAACCCAGGACCTTTGCACTAAAGTAATCCCCAGCCCCTTTAAATTTTATGACAATCTTTGAAGTGGCTGAGTTCCCTAGGCTGGGCTCAAATTTATGATTTCTGCTTCAGCTTCCCAAAGTGCTGGAATTGCAGGTGTGTAGCCCCATGCCTGGCTAGTAAACATTCATTTAATGAAACAATAAAACTTAAAATTCATTAGGAATGAAACAATAAAAATTAAAATTCATTAGGAAGCGAATACAGTAAATTTGAGGCTTGATATTAAGATGTGATACTCTAGCGGAAATTAAAAAGAGGTTTCCTTTGTTTCTTATAAATTCTATTCATTTTTTTGTGAATCAACCCAGTATGAATATAATAGCATCTCTGAAGGGCATGTGATTCAGATGTTGAAAATAAATGACCTCCTAAATTGCTGGCCTGCTTTGTAGCTACAGGACCTAAAAAGAGTCTTGGTATTTTGTTGCACACTGTGGATTACACCACAAGGGACTGTGCATAAGTAGGTTGGGTGGGGTACTCTTACATCTCAATCTAGGGTGCAAATAAGATTAAGTGCTTAAATTCAAATTTATTTCTCTTTTTAAAGAGTATGTAGATCCATTCCATGGTGTTATAGATAAAACAAGACAAAAAATCAGAAAATAAAACAAACTCAGAGTGTTTCCCAAAAAAACCCCCATGAAGTTGCAAAGTCAAATCACTTGCCTTTCAGAAAAACAAAGATACCCCTGGCATTCTCAACATAGATATAGATGATACAAATTTGTACTACGCTAAACTGAAGCTAAAATCTTTATTTTAAGGATTCTTTGACTTACAGAATTTTCAAAATTTTAATCCAACTCAAGAGAAAAAATGTTTGTGTTATTCCTAATTTGGAACTGCCCTGGGTTTTACTAAATATTTGTTTGTTTCTGTTTCTCTTGTGGGTGATGTTTTGAACTTTGAAACTGATGATGACATATGTTTCAAAAAGTCCCATATTGCTTATATCTGAATCAGCAGTAGATGAATACTCCTAATTTATTCCAAACAGTTTTGGTTGCTCATTCTGTAAATTTTCAAATTTCCCAGTGATTCAATAAGACTTGTTAGACTTGTTATTTAAAAATACCAGCCCCTTGGTATTAAAGATGGCATTTGAAACCACAAACTATTTCACTAGTGATAACCAGAAGGCTTAGCTTTCATTTGAACAGTTAATAACCTGAGATAAGGACTCATGCTAGCAAGCAGTTTTCAAACATATTATGACATGATGACACATTCTGTTAGTTGTCTAAAAATCACTTTTCCATGAACAATAGCCTCTAGACATATACTTTGATTTTTCTCTTAAAGAATCAATGTCTATTTTAATTTTCTGAGGAATATTTGTCTCTATTAAATTCTAGAATATGTAATAACATGTTCTCATGTATCTGTTTTTTCTTTTGTGCTAAACAGCTTCTTAATGGGATAAGAAATTAACAAAACAGTAAAGCTGTTTGATAATTAGAATTATTTTTAAAGTTGAGAAACAGTGGCATTTATTTTGTTTTTCATCACACTAGTTCTTTTAGGGGGGCGGTAAAGTTGTAGCGATCCTATGAAAGAGGCTCTCATCTTACCCTTCATTTCCACATTGATTAGTTGGGTATCATGCATGGTTAGTGCTCAACTAATATTCATTGATTTGATAACTAAAAAGCCTTCTCTTTTAGTTTAAATTTGTAAATTGTTGCTTTGTATTGCTGATTAAGCCTAAATACAATCTTAATTATCAGAAACAATCTATTCTATAAGGGTATATTTGGCTGTTTTTTGGATAAAAGCATAATAAATTTCCCTCAATTGATTGCTTATATTTCATAGGCTTTTCTATTTTTTTTATTTTTTTTATTTTTTAAGTACTGGTTACACTAAACTATAGTATTTTTGTCCACATGTTGCAATGTCACTTTCCTACTCACTTTAAAACTGTATTCATGCTTCTCTTTGTCTTAATAGGTTATTGACCTGAGCTTTCTTTTCTCTCTTAATCCCTTATGCTAACTTGCATTTTCAATCATTTGTTGTAGTTAAAGAAGTCAAATGAATCTGAAGATCATGGCTTATATTGCTCTACCTATTTATAGATCATCAATGATGCTGGTTTTATTTCATGATATTGATGTGTGACATTTTGAAAAGAATAATAATTGTCTAAGAGGACTCCAAAACTACTTTTCTGAGTTGTTTCTGGCCAGTGCTACTTCACTGTTCAAACTTTAAAATTGAGAAGCTTATAATTGGCCATGTGCTTAACTAAAGTTCCTGTTTTCTGGGGTACTTCCAGAGGTGTGGGAACCAGGCCTTTCAGTTTTTAAGAAAATGTCTGAGAATGGACAAGGTTAGGGTAAGGGGTTAGGGTTTGGGTTAGGGTTCAGTAGAAATCATACTGATTAGTGGTTAATAAAATGGAGAATTTAGTTGACTGGCCTGGGTTTAAACCCCAGTGGTATTGTTTATTAACTATATGTCTTTAAATAAATATTTAACTTCTCTACATTTCAGAGTATCTATATGTAAGTTAGAAAACAAGCTTCCCATACTATCTAACCTAGGCTATTGTAAGGATTAGATGAAACATGCCTTTTAAGCTCAGTATGGAATAATCTCTCAATATATATCCCTAACCATTAGATTTGTTGTATTTCAATATAATTATTTTACCTCTACCTGTACTTGTAGGAAATTCATGCAGTACTCCATTTTTATGAAAATTATTTATTAATTTAAATTATTATTTAAATTCCAACCATGGGACTCAATCCTTTATAACATCTCCAAGTTTTCAAGCATGGCTCTGGTGTAATTCTATGGACCTCTGGTAAATAGTGGTTTCCTCTAAAGTTGCTCTAGAGAAAATTTAGTTTAGAGCTCACCCGGCCACAAGCATTCTGGAAGCAGGACTAAGTTTCTCTTTAAGGACACAAATATACCATCTTTAATATTCTTTTTATCTGAAGAAGTCAAAGTATCTGCTTTCTAAAAGAACGAAAATATTATTTCTTGCCAAGTGACGTGAAAAATTTACTACTCTCTGCTTCTTCCCACAGTATCCATAAATATGCTGAGGCCATTTGTTTTGCCAGATGGGGTTGGAGACCCTGCTGAAACAAGAGATGCCTTCATTTTTGTATTTCCCTCAAATTCTGCCACAAACCACACTTGGGAGAAAAAAAAAAGTTGCCTTGTAAGCATGTTTACCTTCAACTCACTAGGAAGTTGAAACGTATCCATTAGTGATGACTCACCACCGCAGTCCTATAAAAGCAAAGGTAGTGCCAGTGGAAAGGCAGCAGCCTCCAGGCACAACCATTCAAGATGCGCCCAGGTGTCCTGGCTGCCTTCCTCTTCTTGAGCTGGACTCATTGTCGCTGCTTGCCCCTGCCCAGTGGTGATGATGAGGAGGACTTGTCTGAAGAAGACTTCCAGTTTGCAGAGGTAGAGTCCCTTGCCCTTCTTGATGATATGGTACATCTCTAATTCCCTTTTCATTTAAAAGCTGATCATTTTGGTCTCTTTTTTAGCGCTACCTGAAATCATATTATCATCCTGTGAATCTTGCGGGCATCTTGAAGAAGAACGCAGCAAGCTCAATGGTTGATAGGCTCCGAGAAATGCAGTCTTTCTTTGGCTTAGAAGTGACAGGAAAGCTTGATGATAACACCTTAGATATCATGAAAAAACCAAGATGTGGGGTCCCCGATGTGGGTGAATACAACGTTTTCCCTCGAACTCTCAAATGGTCCAAAATGAATTTAACTTACAGGTAAATCATAGACTAGTTTTCCTTAATATTCTTTAGTTTTTCCTCCCAGTATTAAATGTCAAATATTAAGTAGGCCTGAACTATTTAATTGGAGGTCAAGTTGAATAGCTTTAATGCTGTTAGTGAGAATGTTTTATAGCATCTGTTATTATAACACTAAGCCAGCATAATTTTTCAGTAAAAATCTCAAGGTATTTCTTTTAAAAATAATATCAAATAGAAGTAATAGTAGATTTAAGAAAATTTGCAAATGTAGTAATCAGTTGTATTTTATAATAGTGCTTGGAGAGTTCTAAGCTTTCTAGAAATTTTACAGAGCTATTTAATGTGGCTGTACTAATATAATCCCAAAATTTTAGCATGCAAAATAAGTTGCATTATTCACCTGAATATTTTACATTTATGAAGACGTATATGTAGATATTTAGAGATGTTCAAATGTCTGATTAAAATTTTGTCTTTTTAAGCTTGTATGGCATCACATTTAATAAATTCTACCTGTAGTAGAACTTTTAAAGAAGCCTTTGCATTTTGAGTTGACAAGCAACATTCCAAGAAAGTATATTCTCAAATAGCTAAGTATATTCTCAAATAGTTCTAGCCTTTTGAAAATTAATTGAAACCTCATCTGTTGAATAGAATTGTGAATTATACACCTGATATGACTCATTCTGAAGTGGAAAAAGCATTCAAAAAAGCTTTAAAAGTTTGGTCCAGTGTGACCCCTCTGAATTTTACCAGACTCCATGAAGGCACTGCAGATATCATGATCTCTTTTGGAACTAAAGGTACTCATACAGAATTATGTTTGAGACATTTTATATTCTAATCACTCAAATTTTAGAATTTATTCTCAGATATTCATTACATTTACAGCATTCAATGAAAATTCACCAAGCCCCCATGCTGAGTATTCCTGGATATACTTAGATCCTTACTCTTGCTTTTGTCTGCAGAGCATGGTGACTTCTACCCATTTGATGGACCCTCTGGTCTACTGGCCCATGCTTTTCCTCCTGGACCAAATTATGGAGGAGATGCCCATTTTGATGATGATGAATACTGGACAAATAGTTCCAAAGGTAACATTTATTATGAAGATATAATTTTCAGATTATTGGATTAGGTTAGATAGTGAACCTGCTTGTACAAAGTTAAGAAGCTTAGAAGTAAATTATATTTTAAAAACTAAATTATATTTAGTTTTTGATTATATTTTCTAAAATATCAGTTTATCTTATACTTGCTATTGTCTCCACAAGTGACATTTCTACAAATCAATGTTAAACTTTAAAAATGAATACAGTCTACAGTCTAATTAAGTAATTTATCATTGTGGCTTAGATGATATTAACTCTGAAGTAATGCCAAAATGTCTTTGCTGTCAGCTAAGATATTGCTACTGTGGATTATCTTTTGGCATGTTGAAGAAGTATAGTTAAAAATATATATATGTATATATAAAATTAGGGTGGATCTATGGCTCATAACTGAATCGGATGTGAATCAAAATGATTTTCCTTGGCAGAAATATTAATGGCATAAGTTCAGTCAAATTTCTGTCCCTTGTTGCATGAGTTACTTGTTTCAGTCTTGTCTGTAGCCCTCACTTTATAAATACCACTCTGGGAAATCAAGATAATGTCTTAATCCAAATAGCATGAGATAGATAAGATGAAGACTTTATTTGTAAGAGTAAAACAAAAGTGAGTATTGAATGAATTAATTTAGCAGTTGAATCTTCAAGGCCCAAATTAATTGGGATGTTAATTTAGGAAGAAAAACCCTAGATTGCCCCAATTAGGATTTAACTTTAGAACTGGATAGATCTTTAGTTAGGACAAGTAGAGGCAGTCTTCAATTTTTATTGAAATAAAAGTCATTATTTTTCCTAAGAGTAAAACTGGGTCCTAAATGATTAATGAATGCCTCAGTTCCAAATCCTCAAATCCATATTTGGAGGGAAAGGTGAGAATTTACATATTCATGTTCTGAGTACTTCATAGGTAAGGATAGTTTTAGGAAGAAAGAATAATATGTTTAAAGGTTAAACTAGAATCACAGTAATCCTCAGGTTAGGTTACTATAAATACTAGGCTTGAATTATTTAATTGAAATAAATGAAAACATGCGCAAATAAATCTAGATTAAATTTTCAGCTAAAGGCCAAGAATGGTATCCATTACTAGTTGTTTCAGTAAAGAATTGCTTATCACTCAGTCATATGATCACTGATTGCCCTGTGATGTGTAAGATTTGCTAAGTTAGTTCATTTTCTTCATGCATAAACTATGACAACAAAAAGTGTATGTCAAACTAAAACCACCGGCTCCAGCTTTTATGTGGTCTAAGCAGAAGCAACCATATCCCTATTGGCTTATGTATCTTATTTGAATCCTCCATTATTCTTTCTTGTAATTTAAAACACCAGTAAATTGGTAGAAAGAATGACTAAAGGAAACAATGTAAATATAATAGCATAGTCATATTCTAGACTAGGGGAAAGATGACCAATCATTCCCAGAGTTTCTGTTTTCTAAACTCTAACATCCAGAAAAACTTTGGAAAGAATAACTTGGCTGGAATTTGTTTCCACGTACATACCCAGAGACTCTATGTAGTGCATCCTCCACACTTGGTCATTATCACTATGAATGTTGCCCTCAAGGATGATGATCTAGGCTGCACCCTAGCTATGCACAGTCCTGTGTGACTTCCCTACTGTAGGTTCAAGTTCATCTCTGTCTACTTTCTTCACCTGGGCTAAAACTACAAAGAGCAAATCAGGAGTTCTACAGTCTCTACACCAAATCCTTATTGATTGCTAGTTATATGACAACAATCTGTTGATAGTGCTGTAGGTATTTGACTAATTGTATAGGCAGCTATAATAAAATAGAAAAATAAATAATAAGAATTAAGTCCAGACTTTGAATCTTCATGCAATTAGATATTAATTTTTAAAAACAGTGAGCTAATGATGGAAAAGAATTACAGAGAAAATAATATTTCTTTCATTAACTGGTCATTGTAGCACCTTTTCTCATTGTTTCTGTGTTTTCTTACAGGCTACAACTTGTTTCTTGTTGCTGCCCATGAGTTGGGTCACTCCTTAGGTCTTGACCACTCCAAGGACCCGGGAGCTCTCATGTTTCCCATTTATACCTACACTGGCAAAAGCCATTTTATGCTTCCTGATGATGATGTACAAGGGATTCAGTCTCTCTATGGTAACTTTTAATTTGACAATTATAAAAGCAGAATATAATCAGCTATAAAATTAGTTATGTAAGCAGAAAAACATACATTTATTTCCTAAATTACTTCTGAATTTACTGATGCCAATAATGCTGTTTGTGTTTTGTTACAAAAACCTAAGGAAAAATTAGCCATTTTTTTCTTTCTAAATCAAAACCACTCCAATTTTCCAGAGTAGAAATCACTCAAGTAGCCTTTAGTACTTTTAACCAATATCCTCAGTGATGTGTAAGAAATTCTTTTCTTCCCTCCAAGTTTTCAATAATATTTACAAAATAATTAAACCTCAACTCAAACATTTATTTATGGATTACTGCCATAAGTAGAATTAAAGTCACTATGTACAGTCATCAGTGTAAACATTTTTGGAGCAAAGAGCTCAAAAAACTTGCTGATGTTGTCTCAACTATCATTTTCCCATCTGGATTTAAATCTGCTATTACAGCTGACATAAGCAAGGGCATGAACTTCAAGGTGTTAATGGAAATTTTCCTTTGCATTTCTTTTTTGCATTGTGTTATGATGCAGGGATTGGTGATGGAACTCAGTAAAAGCAGTAGAGGATTATTATACACCCTGTGTGCATGCATGTGAGCTGATGTAAAACTTAAAAACATGTGACTAGTCACATCAGAGCTGCTGACTTGTCACTGAGATGCAGCTGCACTGTGGCAAACTGGTGAAGCAACATCAGCTGATGTTGACAGTTGGTAAAATAGACAAGTAAAGAAGCCAAGATGAGAACTCCCCCAGAGACCATGTGCCGTCAGAAATGTCTTTAAGAGGAATGTTTTTTCTCCAGAGCGTGAGGGGAAGTTTTCTGTTTATTGCTTTCTCCTATTTCTGAGATCAACCTCAAGAAATCTAAATTTATAGTTCAGCAAAATCTGAAGGAGTTTTGGAAATAGTCCTTCAGTAAGATCTTGGTGATGCTGGAAGAAAAAAGTAGTGTTACAGGGCATTTGTGCTTCTACTGTACATAGGAGCCTCAGGACTTCTTGACCTCCCTGGAGGGGGCCCTCTCTTCTCTATTAATAGGATCAACCTGTTGTCTATACCTCATGTCATCAGGAAGGTCACCCTAGGTAATTTCTCATATTCGTTTCGTGACCACAGGTCCAGGAGATGAAGATCCCAACCCTAAACATCCCAAAACTCCAGACAAATGTGATCCCGCCTTATCCCTTGATGCCATTACCAGTCTCCGAGGAGAAACAATGATCTTTAAAGACAGGTACTCTTGAGATTCTGTCATGAATTCTGCACAATAATTTGCAAAGCCATGTTTACAAATTGCCAAAATACTAGTAAAATTTCCAAGCTTGACAGCAAAAATATTAGACTTTTGACAGTTTACTTACATATTTCAAGTCAAATAAATGATGGGTAAAATCTTACTTTTAGTGGATAATCTTAGCACTATGCACCTTCCTTTAAATCTTTGTCTCTCTTATAAAAATACCAAAGCAAAATAGAAACACAGTTTATTTGAAAAACAGATATTAAAAGGAATTAATTAGTAAACAGTTACTCATAGATGTTCACATGAGTGTCTTTTGGCATGGAAAGACTTTGATTCTGGGTATATATGTTAGAACTTGAGAGATAGAAGACTTTAAAACCTAAACCTATAGATAATGAAAAAGGAAATATTAATTTTCAATTTCTAGATTTCTGGGGGTTTTTTTGGGGGGGTACCGGGGATCGAACTCAAGACCTTGCATTTGCGACCCAGGTGCGGTGCCGCTGAGCTAAATCTCTGGCCCTAGATTTTTGTCTTATGCTTATGTATTCATTCATCTGTTCATTCATTCGTTGCTTCTCCATGTGTGGTTCAATAACATCCCCACTGTCTCTGTTGACTAACTCCTTTGTGCTCCAGGCATTTTCTCACATATTGTTTTCCCTAGGCCATGAGATTGCTGAAAATAGAGTGGGTGAAACTCGTGTTTTCTTCCTAAAGCCCAACACAGTGCTTGGCACATTTCCTTCTTGCAAGATGTATAAAATTGAAGAAAGTATGATCTCTACCCAAAGAGGACTTAGAGCCTTTACAAAGGTTTTGTGACATTTCAAATTTGTATATCCTCAGCAGCCATTAGGATAGTCACAAGTTATAACCAGAACTTAAAGGGATATGGATTTTTCAAAAACCCTTCACAGGTGCCAGGGCATCATTGTGTTAACTTCAGTGACGTGGAGAGAGGTGGCTAGCAGGATTGAAACATTGAGCATAAAAATGTGATAGAGAAATCTCTATTTTTCCTTTTGCATTAGATTCTTCTGGCGTCTGCACCCTCAGCAGGTTGATGCAGAGCTGTTTTTGACAAAATCATTTTGGCCAGAACTTCCGAACCGTATTGATGCTGCATACGAGCATCCTTCCCATGACCGTATCTTCATCTTTAGAGGTAAGGCTTCCATAGGTAAGGAAAGTGATTAACTTCCTGTTCCAAAAGATTTCATGAAATGATCATTGGTAAAGATATACCTAAATTATGAACCCAGTATAACAAACAAAAACCAGAAAGCACCTGAAACTATTCTACCAAATACCCTACATTTGATATGTAAAAGGTCTTATTATTACTTATCCTATCCATTTGTTGCTTCATGTCAGTCATTTCAGGGTTTTTTGTTTCTCTTAAAAATTGTCTACTGAGAAAATGTAACAATGTATACTTTGGAAAAGTGAAAGAATATTAACTGTAATTCCTCTCTGTAAATAAGTTTATTTAATTTTCTTTATTTTCTAGTCTTTCATCATATTGAATACATATTTGTACTTTCTTTTTTTTTTTTTGGTACTGGGGATTGAACTCAGCACCTTGTGCTTGCAAGGCAGGCAATGGAACCACTGAGCTAAATCCCCAGCATGTACTTGCTTAATTTAAAAATATAAATAAAATTTTTATATTCTACTTGTTTGTTTGACATACAATCATGGAAAATATTCCAAATTTTTGCTGTGTTTTCATAATTATAATTTAATGACATTTACATAACATTGAGACATCATCTCTATTATTCAACTATTATAATATTACAATGAAGTTAATTTTTTCCCCTGCTATTGGGGATTAAACTCACTATATTCTTATGAGCTACATCCCCAGCCCTTTTTTATTTTGAGGCAGAGTCTCACTAAGTCACTAAGTTGTCTTGTCCATGAGGTTCAATTTGGGATCTTCCTGCTTCAGCTCACAGAGATCTGGGATTCCAATCATGTGTCATCATGCCCTGCTATAATGAAGTTATTTTTTAGAGAAAGAAATAACTTACTAACTGATATAAAAGTTGAGTTTCAAATCTCATTTACTGTTGCTGTGGTGCTATTTATTCACACAGAACTTTTAATGTATTTTCCACTCAGCTCCAAACAATATTCAGTTATAAACTGCGAAATTAAGTGTGATGTCTGATTGACTATATTCATAGTTAAACAATTGAGAATTTAAATCCAACTTTTTTCTTTGAGAAACACTTATATTCTGAAGTTTCATAAACATTGCATTGCATCATAAACACTCGTATTGTATTTCTTATAGTCTTTGTTTAAGTAAATGTCTACATCTATGAGTCCTAATAAAGTCTCTTGGATAAGCATTTTTTTCTTTTATTTATTCTAGGAAGAAAATTTTGGGCTCTCAATGGTTATGACATTGTAGAAGGCTATCCCAAAAAAATACTGGAACTAGGATTTCCAAAAGAGATTAAGAAGATAAGTGCTGCTGTTCACTTTGAGGACACAGGCAAGACTCTCTTCTTCTCAGGAAACCAGGTCTGGAGGTATGGCAGTAAAATGCATGGACCCATCTTGTGTCATGGGGTCAAAGTGAGCCTCAAACATCTGTCTCTACTCTCAATGTCATGCCAGTCATTTATTTCTTTTCTATGTCACCTTTTTCAGAAAGCCCCTCAAGTATGTATTTAAAAATCTCACACCCTTTGAAACACACACACACACACACACACACACACACACACACACACAAACTCACAAAGTACTCACCTGTTTCAGCCATTCTGTTTTTTCCTCAGCTATTTATTATACCCTAATCATGGCAAAACCATGGTTTTCTACTTTAGCACCTTTATTTCACCTGGTCTTTCTCCTGGATTCTATTTCTTGTCACTTTGCTATTTTGCACGTGGCTCCATTTTCAGTGGTTAGAGAGGATACCAGAATGGGTACAGATAAATATTGGTTGAGAAAGGGCTCCACATGTTTGCAGAGTTGGCTGATCTATTAGAGAGAGGACCAGGAAGGTGACAAGCCCATAGTTTGTTAAGTCAAATTTTCTGAAGGGCAAATATTTAAACCATGTGTAAAGATTTCCCCAGATCCATGCCTATATTAGGGAATGACAATGTATTGTAGGAACACAGCACTTGAAAGGTTTAGTATGTAAGCTTTACTTTGTGCACACACATACACAAGCACACACAGACATCCTATATATCGCCTTTTGAATTCCTTGTTTCTGGCAATGACATTCATACCCTTCTCAAAACTACTGACAGCTTTTTCCTAGTATTTTACACACACAAATTTATGTGTGCATGCTTTTGTGCATGAATGTACCCCATGCTGCATAAGAAGTCTGTGGTTCAGTCAGGATGAATTGCTTACTATATCTCAAATATATTGTGTTTCACATGCTCCTCCAATATCCTTATGAAATTTTCTTTGCTGTGAGGTCTTTTACTGTATCTCTTCCTCTTGAAAGTCTATGTATTTGAAGTATTATTTTATCTACAAAATCTTTTTGATCGCTCCATTGTGGGGTTATCTCTCCTTTTCCTGTATTCTGATAATATTTTATGTGTATGCTCTCATGACACTTAACTTCTATTGCCTAACTTGCTTAACTTCTGTTGGCTAAGCTTTCTTGATGATTCAGTGATTCTTACTTTCTACCTGTTGGAACATACCCCAAGGACATTAAAAGTTCTCCTCAGTAATAGTAGTACTTTCTGAGAGCCTGTTCTTGGTTAATTTCAGAATGAGTTGGTTGGCCAGGGTGTGTTGTGGGCAGGGAAAAAGGAGTATGAAATATGCAGTTATAGAAGGGGAAAGCTGTACTCCTTTTCTTACCTTTAATACAACCAAATGCTCCTATAACTTTTTAGTACAGGAATTGACCTTAAATATTTTTGTATCCATTACTGTACTTAGAAGTTGTCTTACACATAGTGGGAGATCAATAGATAATTGATCAATGCACAAATGTATATATTTATTTCATTTAAAGAACACTTTCTTGATGATGTACTTTTATAACAGATACATAATTTGTAACATGGAAATGAGCATGTGACTATCTTTACAAAGATGGCCTTTAAATACCCACTATACCCTCAGTAATGTAAATCCTATGAAATGTTTTAAGAGCACTTAAAATTTTAAAAATCTTGCTAATTTTTAAAGGTTCCATTATATTCATTGTTTTATTCCTAAAGCTTTTTTTTTTCCTTTTGAGATAGTTTTGCCATTGCTTAGGCTGGCAGATCTTCGGCCTCAGCCTCCAAAGTAACTGGGACTTTTTAAGAGATATAACTTACTTAAGTGTTTACTTTTCTTTTTAAATAGATATGATGATACTAATCATGTCATGGATAGTGACTATCCCAGACTGATAGAAGAGGTCTTCCCAGGAATTGGTGATAAAGTGGATGCTGTCTATGAGAAAAATGGTAAATAGTTACATTACTTTGATTTTCAAGCCCTATACAGAGGATTTTAATACAGTACTTAGATGTACTAATAAATGTAGAGGAGTTAAAGCATTAATCATTTCTGTGTGACTACTTACACAACTAGCAAACAAAAAAATAACCTGTTTAGAATAAATGAGAATTTTACTTAAATATTGCTAATTACATGAGATGCTAAACCTTAATCACCTTAATTTATATGTAAAAATGCTGAGGTGCAATATTGCCAGAACTCACACTAGAGGTGGAGTGGGGAATACTTTATATATAAAGACTTGGAACTGCCATACTTATATAATGATTTTTTGCTTTAATTATGAAAAAGGTTTTATCCTTATCTTACAACAAGTGACTAATATCAGTATTTCTAGCATCAAAACTGGAACTCATGGCAAAATAATTCTAGGTGATAATTAAGGATATCTGGGAATATTCATCCCTTTTAAACTATAGGTAATATATATCTTTTTACTTTTATTAGTACACGTTTGCCATAATGATTACATTCACTGTAGGAAATCGGTACATGGACATAACACATTTTGATCCTTTATTTCCCCTTCCCTTTTATTTTTCTAGCATCAGGTTCATTTATTTATTTTATAAAATCTTATAAAGTTAATTGAGATTGACCAGGTCCAGGGATTTAGCTCAGCTGCACCATGCCTGCCTTGCAAGCAGAAGGTCCTGAGTTCGATCCCCCATACCAAAAAAAAGATTGATCAAACTAATAGGCCAAAGAACATATAGAACATGTAAGACAATTGTACTAAGTAAGAAAGTTAAAAATAAATGGATTCTAACCTATTGGATCTTTAATATTAGCTCTATTAAAACCTTATTATTTTCAAACTGAAATTTTTCTTGTGGTCTTTATCTTGTAGGTTACATCTATTTTTTCAATGGACCCATACAGTTTGAATATAGCATCTGGAGTAACCGTATTGTTCGAGTCATGCCAACAAATTCTCTGTTGTGGTGTTAAATGTCTTTTTAAATTGTTATTTAAGTCTTGGAGAGCATTTGGGATAATACTTACAGAAGCATGGGGACAAGGGGTGGGAGGAGACAAGGGAAAGCTTAGTTCTGTGAACAAGCTCCAGTAAGTTATCTTTGAGTAAGCAGTATCTATATGACTATGCGTGGCTGGAACCACATTGAAGAGTTTTAAAGTAATGAAATTGAATGAAATTCCCCCAAGAATCATCTGATTCTGGTATGCTGTATAAAAGCAATAGTTGATGCTATATCCCAACCAAAAGTGGGATAGATGGTCAGTCATTGAGAACATGGTTTTTAAATATATTTATAAGGAAACTTAAAGGTAAATTACAATTATTTAATTATGAATCATCATTAAAAATATGAAAGGTATAAATGGAAATTTAGGGATGTATATGGTAGCCATACATGAACATAGACAAGGGGAAATGTCTGTGATAAGTTTGTAGACAACTTTTCAAAAGATGATTTAGGTTTCTGCACGAGAAGATTCAGTTGTACATGTCCATCTTCACACAAACACTAAGAAAATATCAAAAGTCATTAAAGAAAGGATACAAAGACTAATATGAGGATAGTAGATGTGGCTGTGGATTCTGTTTAATTTTTACTTTTGCTAATGACTCAAGGGCAGCTTTCAAAGAAGACAGGTAATCTTTTTCATATTGATACATAATAAAGAAAGAAGTGCTTTCTTTTTATTAAAATATTTCAGGTCTTTGAAAAAGTTATACTCTAAAAATTCAAATTGTTATC
>NW_004624918.1:2251371-2270196 GCF_000247695.1 Heterocephalus glaber
TTTGATTGAGTTCTAGTATTTTATTGTTTATTTTTTGTCTAGTTGATCTATTTGTGACAGTAGGGTATTGAGGTCCCCACTACTATTGTATTAGTGCTTATTTGATTTTTCATGTCTGTTAGTATTTGTTTTATATAGTTGGGCACTCTAGTATTTGGTGCATATGTGTTTATGATTTTCATCTCTTCCTCTTGGATTGTTCCCTATACAAGGATGTGGTGTCCTTCTTTGTCTCTCCTAATCAGTGATGTTTTGAAATCCACCTAATCTGCAAAGAGGATAGCTACTCCTGCTTTTTTTCATGTTCCTATTGCATGGAGAATTGTTTTCCACTCTTTAACTTTCAGTCTATGAGTTTCTTTTTAAATTAAATGTGTTTCTTGTATGGAGCATATCGTTGAATCTTGCTTCTTGATCCATTCTGCCAGTCTATTTCTATTGATTGGTGAATTGAGACTATTAACATTGATGGTTATAACTGATACGTATTGACTTATCAGTGTCATGACTTTTTCTTTTTGTTGGATTCTTCCCTTTGCATTTAATTTCTTGTCCTTCCAGATAGATTCATTCTGCTGTGCTTCCTGTGGTTGTGATCCTTGTTGTCTTTTCCTAGGATATTGTCTAAAATTTTTTGGAGTGTTGGTTTGGTATACATGAAGTTCCTAAGGTGCTCTTTGTCATGAAAATATCTTATTTCTCCATCAATTATGAAAGAGTTTTGCAGGGTACATCAATCTGGGTTGGAGTTTGTTTTCCTTTAGGGCTTGAAATATGTCACTCCAAGCTCTTCTTGCCTTGAGGGTTTGTTTTGAGAAGACTGCTGTGATTCTGACTGGCTTTCTTTTGTATGTGATTTGTTTCTTTTCTCTCACTGCTTGTAGATTTTTTTCTTCTGTTGGGTTTCTGGACTCTTCACTATTATATGCCTATGTGTAGACTTTTTTTTTAATCAAGGCTAGCTGGAGTCCTATATGCCTCCTTTATCTGTATGTCAAGTTCTTTTCCACTGGTTGGGAAGTTTTCTGGCCATCCCTTCTGTGAATAGTTTTTTTATGTCATCTGCACTCTCTTCTGTTTCTTTATTGACTCCAATCACTCTGAAGTTATTCTTCTTTGCATTGTCTAGCAGCTGCTGGATTGATTTCTTGTGGTCCCTTAGTATTTTTAAGAAATTTTTCTTTTCTTGGTCACTAATTGCAATCTTATCTTCTATATCTGAAATTCTGTCCTCACATTGGCTCTTTCTGCTGAGTAAACTTTCAATGGAGTTTTTAATCTCCTGGAAATATGTTTGCATCTGTTTTATGGATTCCATTATTTTCCTATGTTTGGATTCCATCATGTTTCTCAGCTCCTCTATTGTTTTATCTGTGTCCTGTCTAGATTTATTAACCATGTCTTGCACTATGGCCACACTCTCTTCTGTTATCTGAGAAATTATTTCTGATTTCATTTTTTTCAGATCCTCTTTTGTTGCCTGTTCAGGAAGTCCAGGTGGTTGAGTATCAGATTGTTCCATCTCATTGCCCTCTGGGGTTGCTTTAGGTGATCTGGAAGTCTGGTTTTGTGACTTGTTTAAGTGTCCTCTCAGTTCATGGAGTGTGTGTGGGGGGTGCTGCTGGTGCCTGCGCAGCTCACCTCTTCATCGCTGGGGTGGTGGTCTGGTGTCCGGGAAGTTTCACCTCCTCTGCAATGGTGGCAGCTCTGCTCTATTTTATAGTTCTTTATAAGTGAAGATATCATTACTCCCATGTCATAGTGTTATGCTGGATTAAAGGACATTGATAAAACATCATTAACTGTCTTTTACAGAAAAACCATTTAAAATTAGCAACTGAGGAAGTTTCTTTTAGAGCATTTGTTTTTTAGTGTTTTTTACCATCAGCCTTCCTTTTCTTTAAACCCATCTTTTCTTTCGTAGACTGAGCACTGAAAGATAACACAGAACAGGTTACAAGAAAAGCAGTTTACATGATCCTTCCAGTTCTACTTGAAAAGCAGTTTTGCTTTTTGGTTAACAGCATGGCCTGTTTTAGTTTCGTACTTCAGCCACCCTGAGCCTCTGTTCAGTGAGTACCCAGTGCCTCGTTGCTTTGCTTCTTTACTTCCAAAACGAGGCAAGGGAAAATGGAGTTCTATGAGCTATATATGCCTCTGAGCACACAGAGTACAGAGCATAAGCTGGTGCTGGCTCCATTTCTGGAAAACTCTTGCTTGAATAATTTTGAGAAGAGAAGGCCAAGACACAATACCAGATATGCTTCCAGCCAAACTCACTTTTCTGAATCCATTTATCAGGTTTATCCTTTTATAAATAAGATCTTTCTTAAGTTATTATATTCACTATTTCATTGGAAACAGCTCAATTGCTTTGTAGTTTGAATAATAGAAAAATAAAAGCCCAGGAAGCAGGGTAATGAGAAAGTGAAATAATGGTAAATATTTTGCAGTAGTGGTAATGAAAATAGAATATTTGGCAACAAAAATCACACAGAAATTATGTGGGATTAACTGGAATGTGAGTTAAGAACTCCAATTATAGTATATGCTCTGTTTGATATTTATATTATATGCTCTGCTTAGTATTTACATTTAAGTTAAAATCATCTCCTGAAAATTTTTCTATGTGGCAGGTTAGGGGCTAGGAAGATATGCCAATATTGTATGTCCTGTATTTATATAAGACAAAGAAATAGAGCAACAGATTAGATCACTTGATCTGAATTTCTTTGTTTTACAAATAAGAAACATATCAAGAGAGGAATGAACTCTTCAAGATTAGTCAATAATGTTGGAGGTTGAACCGTAAAATTCACCTCAATTTTTTTCTTTCTAGCTTGTTAATTTTCCTGTTTTCCACAGGAGAAAACATTGTGTGTGACATTTATTATGTATTACAGGGCACAAAATACAATTTTTTCTATTTGTATAAGGACACCACTAATGTGATTGTACCCATAACCCAGTGTCAAGGGAAGATGAGTCTGTGTTATTTTACATCAAGGCCAACTTCCACCAGGTTCTCAGTCTTTGCTGACTGTTTTCTCCCTACTGAGGCAGTTCCTTGACCTTGAGAGTTTGGACAGATTATGAGAGAATAGGGGATCTCTAGCTCAATCATCTGATGCAGTGAAAAATTTCCTTTGTGAGGACAACTTTGACTGCATCCACTTGTGATATCTTGGTATAAGTATTTCCCCCAAGATGAGTCTCCACTTTTTCTATAATATGGCAAACTAGCTTCCTCCTTTATTCTCAATGCCAAGCCCCTGGTTTTTAATCGTCTGTGGAAACACTTTCCTCTTTCTAGACTTTAGGGGCTTAACTTCTGCTCTTGCCTCAGCACAGAGGGTGGGTCTCACTGTTAATGAAGGGCTGCCCTCTGCTTTCGGAAAAGACATAAATACTGAGATACACATATAATGATCTCTAATGCTGCTTTGTCCATTCCAAAAATCTTGTATTTTCCTTCCCTTTCCTGCTTTCAAACATCAAGATGACTTTTTACTTCACAGGGAAAAGTAGCTGTCAACTACAGTCTTGCTCCACATCACTTGAGCATCTTTCATACTACTCCACTCTGGATATTGTCAACGTGAAAGCCAAGCACAACCTTTGTTGTTCCAGCTGTCATTATTATCTTTTAGAACTATGCATGTTCTTTGCCCTCTTCCAGACCACTTTTACTCAAACCCAGGCCTGTCCCTAACACTTGGATACTCCTCTTCCCACCTGGATCTTTTTCCACCCCTATCGTTGGCTTTGTTCCTCACAGCAAGGGAGCTCAGACACATTGGCATGGACACCTCAATCTGTAGGTACAGCCACACTCAGCTTGGGAGAACCAGTCTGAGGTAGAGAATCATTCAGGCCTTGGCAGCAGGAAGTTCAGGGGACACTTGGTCAAGAGTAGTCTTATCAATGGAAGTCTAAAATACATCAGATATGTAAATTTAAAATTTTTTTATGGTTAACAGAAAGTCTTTATTAACAAAAGCCATTTCAATGCTTTAAGTTCACCTTAATATTAAATAGAATAAGATGCTTAATAGATGTAATTCAACACTTTATTCCAGTTCAGTCCTTTTCAATGAACTTGCTGTGAACCTATTTATATTTTAATAGAAGCCATGAATCAGATATTTAGATAGATGTAGCTAACTATATTGGAAAATGAAAATTTATAGATGTTTTATCATTAGATCAGAGTAAAAAAAAAATCCAATGAAGGATATGATAAAGTTTGTTTTAGAAATAATTTATCGATAGGCATTATACCTTTTTCAGAACAAGTATAATTTACACAAATTATACAAGTCTCTTTGCCAAATATTAATATGTACTTAGCACCTTTTTTTTTGTTTTTAGCTGAAATAGTATTTTAGGTGTAAAAAACCATTTTTGGTTACAAAAAAATAACAGAAACTTTATCAGAATTTAACGTAATTTACAAATCTAAGAATTCATAAGCCACATCATATTTTAAGTAGAAAAACACTAATTTTAAAAGTTTGGTACTGTTTCTGCGGTTTATATGTATTAACTGGTCTCTTTAGAGGAAACTCAACTAAAATTTGATCATATTAAGCTCTGTAAAATAAAGGCAAAAGCTAATTACCTTCTAACAAAAATTGAATAGAACACTTTCAAGCAACAAAGATATCATTTAGTGGTTAACTGCCTGGTACAAAATACTAAATAAAATATATTTTCTGGATTGTTTTCCACTTGCAGCCACTCTGTTATCCAATATAAGGATTTCTGATAAACAAAACCTTCGTTGTAGTTTACTTAGTGTAGACCATCCCATTTCCCCCATTCAGTACTTAATTTCCTCCCCCAAACCGCCCCCCTACCGTGGCACCATATTGTTAAAAACATTAAGTAACTGAGATTTATGTTTCAGATCAAGACATCATTTGAGTTATTTCAAGTGATGTACAGCTCCTCATGTTAAAAAGATGCTTTGTGGTCACAATTACCTCAAAATATTCAAATAACCTGACATATCATGCTTTAGCAATTACAAAACCATGATTTTGACACATGGAAATTTATAAGTTAAGCAAATGTGAAATGCTAAAAGATGTGAACCGCTGTTCTTCTGTTTAAGTGTTAAGTGTTCAGTTTACGAGTGCTGCAAAACTCGAGTAATGACTTTTTTTTTTAGTTAGCATAACCTGCCCATGGTACACTGTGCTGTCACAAGGAAGGTAATCCCTCTACTAAGTTACAAAACTTTTCGTAAACCAATACAGTACTCTTTAATGCAATAAAATATTAGTTCTATTGCAGTCATATATTACTTCAGTGATAATTTTCACTCCAAAAATATCATTTAAGTACCAAAGCAAAACACTGCAGTTTTTAGCAGAGCAAGTTATTTTACACAAATTAATGTCTTTTTCAACTATACAATTTCTCCTTTTAAAGGGAGTTCCTCAACAGTTCTAGTTTGCAGCAACAGCAGGGCAACGGTGCACATGTAGGGGGGGATTCTGCTTTGTTCTGGGGTTGGTCCACAGCCAGGTGAAGTCCTAAAGCCTGAAAAGCTTTAACACTCTAACTTAAGAAGACTCACTGTCCATACCAATTTTTTCCAAGTACTTTTTAAAAAATGGTTACATTTTCACATAAATACTGGAACCCTAACAAGTAGTCATTTCAAGTCATACTAACATCAGATGATCCCTGTGATTTACAACTCCTGTACCTATCTCTGTATTGATGAAAATCATATAGTCTCTCTCCAGCTTATCAAAAAAAATTCTACCTAAAATATAGTTGTAATTTTTAAATAACAAATAAATATACTGTTAGCTAGGAGAGACCTGGGGGACCTGGTGCTGTAAACCAACTTTCTTTATCATTTCTCTACAAATGCGGCTGCTGTCATAGGTGTCCTTATGCTTCCTCTTGCTGAAGCTGCCAATTCTTCAGTCTCAGCATTTAATTTATGTATCACCCATTCCATTGCTTCTCGGCCTTTATTAGCATTGGAAGGTATCGTACTTGCCATCAGTCCTTCAAGGTAACTGCTGAGGCTGACTCCTTTCACCATGATTATGGCTTCCTGAGTCAAAACAGTTTTTTCTGGGTCCTGAGGATGTGGTTTGTATATAAGTCTCTCATCTACTGAAACCATATTTGTAAATGAAATATTAGTAGATTTAAGTTCCATTGTTTTCTCTACAGGATCAACTATAGAATGTTCTTGAACATACGTTTTGGTTCTTGCATCACCAATAATAGATTTCACAGTGTAAGGCAGTCCACTCTGTGCTGAGAAGTCTGTGGCTGTGCAGCTTTCCAGAGGGATCTATATGTCTGTCTAGCACATCAACTCCAACCACACTGGGGTTCATAGGGTTTGGTTATTTCTGCACTGCAGCTGTTGTTACAGTTTCCCAGGGGTGGTCAAATACGTGCTCTGAAGTCCAGATCTTCATGGTGCTGGTGGCATGCTCGATGCTCACATGGTACTAGGGGACAATGAAGCACAGGGGTACACAGGCCCCGCCCCACAGCCGGCCTGTAATTTTAAAATTTAATAGCCTCATTTAAAAAGTAAAAAGAAACCGATAAAATGAACTTTAATAATATATTTTATTTAACAGAATAGATCCAAGATAACATTGTTCCAAATATAATAAATATTTAAAAATTATCAAGATATTTTATATCCAGCTTCTCATATAAAGTATTCAAATTCTGATATATATTTTATGCTTATAATACATCTCAGTTCTGACTAGTTACATAGCTACCATAGATGCCACCTGTGTCATGCAGTGGGTATATCCCTGCACCTGTAGAGAATCATGACCTCAGGAGAGCAAGGCAGGATAGTTTTCAGTGTGACACTATCAGACCCTTTCATGTCTCTCCAGCTTATTAGGTTCCTTTGGTCTCACTTTATTTAGAATCTTACCTAGACCTTTTGACAACTTCCTTGGCCCCTTTGTTCTTTTTACTACTCAGCTTCTATGGTTTGAATGTGTCTCCTAAATCTCAATGTTGCAAACTTACTCCTCAAAGTCATATGTTTATGCTATTTGAGCAGTGAGGCCTTTGGGAGGTGTTCTACCCTCATGAATGGATGAATCTATTCAAGAATTAATGAGTTATCCTGGGAATGTCTTTGTTGTAAAGTGAGCTCTCCATGGCCTACCTTCTCTCCCTCACAATGTGATGCCCTCTGCCATGTCATGATCTAATAGGAAGGTTCTCATCAGAAGCTGAGCAGATGTCAGCACCATGCTCTTAGACTCCTCAGTCTCCTGAACTGTAAGCCAAATAGCCCCTATCTTGGTAAATTATCTGGTCCAAAGTATTTTGTTATAACAACAGAAAATGAATGACAGCATCAGCTTACCAAAACTATTGTATTTTGGTAGCCAAGATGTGGAATGTGGAGAAGTAATCAAAGGGAAAGATTACTGTTATTTTTTTAATTATTATTATTATTATTATTATTATTATTATTATTATTATTATTATTGCTGGGGACTGAACCCAGGGCCTTGTGCATGCTGAGGTCATATTTTACCCACTGAGCTGCATCCTTAGCCCTAGGAGGATCAGTTTGATGAAGATGGAAGGGTACAGTGAAGAAATTGGAACCTATGACATGATATAAACAAAGAATCATCTATAAAACATTGTGTCAATCAACCTCAATTAACCTGCTTCTGGGTAACCAGTATGAAACACTGAGGAAACACTGAGATAACCTATGAGTTTAAAAGCCATTTCTAAAATTGATTGTGAATATTGGTAACAAATATTTATACTTTTCTATGTGCCAGAGCTGCTCAAGAGCTTCATATGTATTACTTTGCTTATCATCACAATTGTTCTATTTTGGTTCCTATTTTATGAATAAGAAAGCAAGTGCTGAGATGTTAAGAGACTTTCCTAGTCACACACTGGTATGTGGAAGAACTAAAATTTGAACCCAGTCATTCTATCTTTAGCACTATCCACTACACTGATATAATGGATAAACAGTCCTTAGCAGAATTCCTGGCACATAGCAACTCTTTAGTAAATAACAGCTACTGCTTCATAGTCCTGAGGATTGTGGTAGTGGTGAGTCATAAGAGGTAGAGATAAGAGATGAAAAATCTAAGTAATTCATAGACACAAAGCTCATCCTCAAAACCAGTTGCCAAATTCATGCTTTCAGATTTACAGCTGTAGTCCTTTAAGCACTTCCTCTTGGTCATTCAACCTACAGGGCATTTCTCTTCAGTTTAGTCAAATATGTTTGTATATCTCCTGGGATTTTTTCAGGATATGAAATTCTATTTTGAAAATTTTAAGAATTTCTCCAGAATTAAGAATAAAAATATGAGTCATCCATATCTTCACAGCTAATAAGTGCTTGGTTTGGTCCTGGTAAGCAGGGTTCTTCTTGTGAGTGGTGGTGTCAAAAGACCCTCTGCTCTTTGCAGAGACCAACTGGTTAACTATTGAACTATCAATTTTAACATTAAACAATGAATAAAGGTAGCTTAGAAAATGGAAATGAGTAACTAACAAAAATGTATTATAATTTGTCCATGGATATAACATAAGGTTTGTTTGAGAAAATAGTTTTTCTTTAGTATATGTCTTGTTTAGGCTAATTTAAAAACTTATATTTCCTGAACATATATAAAGTCAAGCAATAAGCCAGAAGCTTCTAAATTGCCAGGAACATTAACTAGTCTTCAGGAGTTTCTCCCAGGGAAAGGAAAGGACAAAATGGAATGATGGAGGCACTGTACTCTGGGGTATGGTGCATCTGAGACTAAAATCCTGCTGGCTACTCAGATGGGCATAGGCAGAAACTGTTGACCTCTAGCCCCATCTCACACCTGTTTTTTCTTCATGTTTAGACAACTTAACTGTGCTGCGTGAACCAGTCAACTGAAGCACAACATAGTTTTTTTTTCCAATCTTATTTCTTTCTTTATTTCTACATTGGTAATCAAGTCAACTATGAGGATTCGTGCAGTACTGAAAGCATCACATGCCCCTGGGCCACGGAAAGTGAATGTAGTCATTCCACAGGAAGCATTTACACATGGCTGTGCCCTTAGGTTATAGCACCACAGGTGTGTCTCATGTTGCTTGGAGGATACTCCAACCCCTTTGCCCAACTCTCATGACATTTACATCCTGAACTCCCAAATTCTCTGCCTAGGGAAAGAAGATAATTTAAGGTGTTTCCTTTGTGATGTAATCATTGATGATGATTCTTTACTAGTGAAGAATTAAGACTTTGGACCCAGAGGGTTAAAGAAATCCTGTGGAAGCACAGTTTTTTTTTTCTTTTTCCATTTTTTTTTTTTAGAAACTGAATACTTGCTACTGAATGTGAAATCATAATCGTCAGAATTGATTTAAGCTTCAGTAGACTCTTGTACATGCCTTTACAAAGAACTCCCAAAGTTGGAGATCTCGGGAGGCTAGCAAGTTACTACTGATAAGCTATCACCAAATTTCACAGGATAATATTTAACCCTGAGCTGATTTTTATTCATAAAGCAGAGTAATATTGTATATATAGAGTAATTCTGATTGCCAAAGGTATTATATAGATTTCAAGAGGAACTAAAATTAGGTTTAGAATTAAAACAATGAGAAGTTTGTAAAAATTACTATGACAATCATATGATTTGATTCATAGATTAGAGTTACAAGATATCAGATTATTTGGTCTATGCAATTTTACAAATCAAAGTTGAGCAACTTTCTCATGGAAGAGTAGACAAATACACTCTCTGACCACTGGGAACATAAAAAGTGGCCAAAGGTAGAACAGTTTAGGGCAGTGGTGACAAACCTATGGCACATGTTATTTGTTTTTCTTTAAGACAAAAGATGTTAACATTTGATTTGTTTTTTCTAAACTAAAACCTCAGTATTCAGGTTTAATTGCAGGACTGGCACTTTGTGATAAGTGAGTTTTGTTTGCAGTGTAGGCACTCATCTCTGAAAGGTTCATTGTTGCTGGTTTAGAGTATAGCACACCCTTGAAATTGAATTGGTCTCTCTTCTCACCAGTGATAGTGAACCTTTTAGGTTTGTCACTACTGCTTCTCACTCTCAGTGAAGTGCAGCAAATCCCAGTGACTTCCTATGCAGCCTGTTCAGGTGGTATATTTCTACTGAAATCCCCAATCATAGAGCTAAGAAAATTAAAACAGTATCTATTATACATTTTGGTTCTCATCTACATTTTCTCACACCAGACAAACTATGCAGTATTTACACATTTAGCTATAAATGTCTCTAGTTTATTGTTCTTTATGGCTGAGTAGTACTCCATTTTCTATTTTTTAAAAACCCACTTCTTCTTAATCCTGTCACCAGTTGAAGGGCATTTGGGCAGTTTCCAAGATTTAGCTACTATAGACTGTGCCACTATAAACATGGGTGTACATATATCGCAGTTATATGGTGCTTTTAATTCTTTTGGAAAGATATCCAGCAGGGGAATAGCTAGGTCAAATGGAACCTCTAATCCTAGTTTTTTGAGGAATCTCCATACTGATTTTCACAGTGGTTGCACCAGTCTACACTCCCACCAAGAATGGAGAAGGGTTTCTTTTTTCCCACAACCCCACCAGCATTTACTATTGGTTGATTTCTTAAAAACAGCCATTCTTTCTGGGGTGAGGTGGAATCTCAGAGTTGTTTTCATTTGCATCTCTCGAATGACCAGTGATGTTAAACATTTTTTCATGTTTATTGGCTGTTTCTACTTCTTCATCTGAGAAATGTCTATCCAAAGGGAAAGGGAAAGTAGGGAGGTGGGGTAGGAAAAAGGAAAGAAGAAAAAGAAAAAAATGAGAAAAGAAGGAAAAAATGGAAACAAAGTTTTTTGTAAATAGGGAGGGGTGGAGTGGTGGAAAGGAGGGAAGGGGAATGGGGAAAAAATAAGAATCAAGATATACCATGTAGAGGTACAAATTCCCAATAATGAATACAATCATAATGTACACCTAAAATGTACCAATAAACTTAATGAATAAAAAAACTGAAAAAAAAAGAAAGTAAAGACAGGAGCTCATTTTGTCTTTGTGGCACAGAGTAGTTTCCATCTTTACTAAAAGACTGTGACAAATGATAGTGACTCCAACATGTCCTCTAAGGGTGTTCCTCCAGGAGGTGGGTGATAATTTCTGTGCCCTGGCCATGGTGAAAAGGAACTGAGGGTAACTCACAGGCTAGAGCCAGCTCCATGATCTTGAGTGAACCTAGCATACATTCTGCCTCAGTGCTAGTTGTGTTGCTTATAGTCCTTTCCAGTTTCATGATATTATGACTCAGAAATATCCTTGTGTTTGAAATGCTACTCACTGGCCTAGAAAAGGCTTAGACAGCAGGAGCTGGGAATTAGAATAGGTGGGGATAAATGGAGGGGGAATAGGAGAAAATAAGGGATCTTAGACTGGAATAAGAGAATAAAAAGACCACATACTCCGCAGCTATTTGTCTGACTACAAATGCTATGCCCAAAACATTTGGAAAGCATGCCTACCCCAAAGAGGGCATAAATAAAATAGCACAGAAGTAAAATATGTTGTCTGGAGGGTGTGTGTGTATGTGTGTGTGTGTGTGTGTGTGTGTGTGTGTGTATGTGCCCATCAGGGGAGTTATTATGATCACTGAGGCCACAGTAAGAGTACAGTACATGTGACTAGCTCTCAAATAAAATGACTGGAAGATCCACAGCTAAGACCAGAGGTCTCAAAGCCTTTGCAGATCTCAAACTACACATTGAAATTCCATCCTTGGAGAAACTCAGAATTTCTTTTGGTTGTTCTAGCCATGACAGCACAGCAGTTGAATGTGATCATGCAGTACAGTGACATTAAAAACAAAACACAGCTTGAATTTGAGTGCTAGCACTTTCAGAGAGGATAGGAACTTACTACTCTGATTTTCACCTTCTTCTGCACTAAAGATAGTAATTCTTGCCTGTCTACCTCATAGGATTGTTCTAAGGATCACATGAAATAACATCCTTGACATATGTAATGATACAGTGATGTTTTAATATGCACAGATCTCTTTCCTCCTTTTCCTTCCTCCCGTTTTCTCTCTCTCCTTCCATTCTTTCCTTCCTTCTCTCCTATAAACATTTCTACAATCTTCCAAGATCTCTAAGAGCAAAGCTCTGTGCAATGAGGAGTTTGGCTTCCATCACTGAAATTATTGTTTAAATCAGTGGCCTCCAACCCCTGGGCCACAGACCAGTGTTGGTCCATAGCCTATTAGGAACTGGGTTGCAGAGCAGATGATGGGTGGGCAAACTGCTCCCTACTGCTCACATCAGTGCCTGAGTTCTGCCTCCTGTCAGATCAGTGGCTGCATTGTATTCTCATAGAAGTGTGAACACTTCCATGAACTGAACAGAAGATTGGAAATTTCCCACTCCTTATGAGAATCTAATTCCAAAACCATCCTTCACCCCTCTCACTTCACCCTTAATCTGTTGAAAAATCATCTTCTGCAAAACTAGTCCCTGGTGCCAAAAAGATTAGGGACCATTGTTTTAAATTACCTCACTCTGAATAATTTTAGTCTATGCACTCTCCCATTTAAGCCCAAGGAATCATGGAAGCTGAAAATACTGGTAGGAAAGCATGGAGCACGGTATGTTCATATATTGTTTTTTGAGCTGATTCAGTATATAGAAAAACATCTGTCAAATTTTCCAGACTGAGAAATATGTTGTCTTTCTTTAGTTTTGGGTAGTATTCTAAACCCCATTTCTTTTAAAATACTGAGTTTTGAATAAAGATCTCCCAGTTGTTATCCTAATAAATTTAGGAAAGGAGTCCTGTCATCACGTTAGCTGAGCTAGTACCAACTTGATAGCAAAAACAGCTTGGGAACAAGCTGCATCTTTTATTTCATTTATGGTTTTATCTGACTTTTTTTTTTTTTTTTGATACCGGGGATCAAACTCAGGACCTTGTGCTTGCGAGGCAGGCACCAGAACCACTGAGCTAAATCCCTGGGCCTCATTTATGGTTTTAAAATGACTAATTTGTGGGAAAAGGAAAACCAACTCTGCTATAAATATATTACAGAGAAGAGCTTTAAAATAAGCATATGCTTAATGAATGCAGAAATTATTGCTCCACTCACAGACTTTCTTGTCTTCTGATAGTGTATGTAATTTATTCACCACCCTGGAAGATCTGTTTAACCATTGAGATCTGGTTTCAGGAAATATAATATGATCTAGAAGATGATGAGACATATATACCCTAAGTGTAGTATCACTCCAAGACAGCGGATTGCTTCTACTTCAGTAGGCAAACATTTATTGAGTGTCCCCTAACCCCTCCTTAACACTAGTTGAATGAGGGAGTAGGTGGGGAACTTCTGTAGCCTGTTGGCAATTACAAAGTTGTGCTCTGTTGGTTTTAATACTGAACCAAAGGGTTTAGCCAAGGTTTACCCAGCCTTCTAACTGCAGCTGACTTACCAGTGTTCTGTGGATTGATTTTTTTTCCTCTAAATTTGCTAAGCACATTACTTTTGCTTTACTCCCAGCATTTGTATTACCTACTACCTATTTCTATAAGATTGAGATTTTAGATCATGTATTTTACGTAAAGCAATGCCTTTTACATCGAAGTCTCTAAATTAACACTGGACAAATTGAATTGGAGACTGATCTAGATATGGAGTTCCACATCATACACAACCTCCATGACACAATGATTATGCAAGTTTCTATCTGAGTGATTGCTGCAACAGAAATGGTGTCATGAACAGTTTTGTCATTGCCATATTAACAATTAAACTTCTGGTGTGATGAATAGTGAATACATTTCATTCTGACAGACTCATACACTGTTCTCAGCTTTCCTCTTCACACGTCTACCAGGTAATAAATCACTTATCATTAATGATGCCTTTTTATCTCTTCATTCTGCATTCCAAGTGCTACTATGGCACATGTAAATACTGTGTGTGTAATTTATGAACTGCACTGAATTCTACATCTGACCCATAATTCACTCCTCAAACTTGTGTTATTTGGCATCAACCTAAGGCTTTTTCATACTATGAAGACTGTACTTTCTAAATTCTTCAGGACATCTCTTTTCCTAGTTGCCAAGCCAAATAAACTTCATTTCTCATGTCTATGGATTTTATGGGACACAGAAGTGGGGAGTGGGGATTAAAAGCATTTGACACTGTTGACACTCACTCTAGTTTTGAAAGTTAAGGCCTCAATTGCTTCTGGAGGTAGCATTTAACTGCTGTTTCTTAGATTTATTAGTTCTGTGATTTCACCCTCTCTCTTTTCCATAAATGTTCTCTAGGTTGCTCTCTTCAGTCCTTATTTCTTTCTCCCCCCACTCTCACTTTGACTGCCTAATTCACCTCCAGAATTTCAAGTGACTCTTTCCTGAAAAAACACTGCTTTTCAAAACAAACATTGCTATTTTGATCTTGACCTAAATTTCTAGTGGCAGTTGAATGTCTCCATCTTTGGTGGCATATCAAACTTCATAAAACAAAGTGATACATGATTTGTCTCCATTTACTTCTCTGATAAAACTTGCCACTTGTTACTCGTCTTCTCGTTTATTCATTACTCTTAGGCTTGATTGGTGCCCTTCTCTTTTTTAAAGAAATCATCCTCATTCTTGCCTCAGGGTCTTTGCAATTGCCCTCTCCACTGATTTCCCCTGGTTCTCCACACAGCTGATTCCTTCTCACTCACCCCCACCCAACCCCAGTCCAGAATACATTCTCCCATAGACTTTGTCCAATTTCCTCTATGGTGCTTATCACTCTCTAAACATAGTTCACTGCTTGAGTGTTTAGAATATAGGTCCTATAAGGAAAGACACTGAGTCATTTTGGAGCCTCAGTGCCTAGCACAGGCTTAGCATATATTAGACAATCCATTTGGAAATGTTCATTAGGGATTTGTATTTTAGTTCTAGATCTGTTACTGACCAACTTTGTTCCCTTGATCAATTTGCTTTGCTTCCTGAGACAATAATTTTGTCATGTGTAAAAAAGATAGAGTACTGTTCAAATATGGAGGTGCACACCTGTAATCTCAGTTTCTGGGGAGGCTGAGGCAAGAGGATTGAAAGTCTGAGCCCAGCCTGGCAACTTATAGACCCTTGATCACTATTTTTCAAACCATATTCACATACCTTAGAGTCCCCTTAAGTGTGTGTCAAAGGAGAGGAAAAGCAGTGGGAAGAACCCTGAGTGAGAAGGCTCTGGGACTTCCCTACCTAACACCTCAATGAGAATAGTTTTGCTTCACGCTCACCTGTGACCAGTGAGACGGTGAGGACCCCCGGGCAAGCCCACCAGGCACCAGCAGCTGCACTTGCAACACTCCCCCGCCACACACACACATCTCTGGCCTCTTAGCTGTGCAGTTACATGGTTCCACACTACAGAGGCACAGGGAGACATAAAAGGCCATTGTCCTGAGCTGCAGAAGTGAACAACAGATAGAGGGCATCTCTCAGGCTCCCTGATGAAAACTGAAGCCCACTGAAAAAGTGAAGAGAATCTCTGCAATAAAGGCACACAGACCACCGTACTTGGTAAGTTGAAGGGATTATCACCTCCCATCGGAACCTGGACTATCTTCAGGGGAAAGCCACCTGGAACCTGCAGTAGAACCTTGCAGAGTTCAACCCTGCAGGAGGACAGGGAGCTCAACTTGGGACTTTCAGCCAGAAATCTCCCCAAATCTCATGGATCTGTGACTGGCTTGCTGAGATTCATTGACTTATATCTGCACACTGTTGCGCATATTGTCTATTGTGACAGCAGAGACATACCCTGAAGGAAGCCCTTTATTTTTATCTTTTATTTGTTATTTTCAGCAAACAAAATAGTGATAATTTTTTGCTGTTATTTTAATTTTTTTTTCTTCTTTTTCTACTCATCAAATTTTTATTTTTCTCTTTTTACTTTTCTCTTTTCTTTTTCTTTCTCTCTCTTCCTTGCTCCTTTGCTGTCCCACATTGTTCTTCATCTCACCTTGTGTTCTTGTTCTGGCCCTAATTTGTGTTTCTTCTTATTTGTCTTTTCTTCTCTTTTTCCTTCTCTTCTCTGTGTCCTTTGGCCTCACTGCTAACCTTCCCCTATCCTTCTACCAACCTATCCTTCACTCCCAAACTCCTTCTAACTCCCCATCCCTAAGGGTAAAGTTGCTATATTGAAACATTTATTCACTATAAACACATATTGGGTTGGTCCTTGATTTTGATTTAACTCACACAGTTAAAGGTGATAGATTAATAACTACCACAAATTGTCATTTTCTAAGAGGTACTTGATGCTATGGTGTTGCTGACTGTATCACTTGGGCTAAGGTGTCGTGATTGATCTAATCAGTTGGCCTTCCTGGTATAATGAGCCATTAGAGACTCGAAAAGAAAAGACAAACTGTATAAGGAAGACACCTCTGAGAAGCAATCATTCCATAAGGGTTCTAAATATAAGTAACAAAGATACTTACAATAAGCAACTACAAAGTATCAACCCAGGAATTAAACTAAGGACAGTATCAAAAACAAAAATGAGAAGACATTTAAGCAAGGCATAAACTCAGACTTCCACCCCACAAAAGGCAAATTCTGTGAGAAATGAGGTGGAAAAGTTTGATAATCAACCACCTGGACACCCTGAACTGATAGCATAGGAAGTAACAAAACAGATGAATGAGGTTCTAGAAAAATTCAAAACAGAAATAATCTCTCACATAAATACAGAGATGGTGAGCAGAGTGAAAGACATGATTAGAGGCTCTAGAACAGAAACAGATAGGAAAATAGATGAGATCAGAAACATGCTGGAAGCCATGAATGCCCAGCATAAGAATGAAATGGAAACCATGATTGCCCAACATAAGAAAGAAATGGAATCCACAAAACAGATTTAAACAGATATTCAGGAGATTAAAAACTTCACTGAAAGTAAGCAGAGCAGATTAAGGGAATCTGAAGATAGAATATCAGATATAGAAGACAGGATTTCAGTTAAGGACCATGAAAACAGAAATTTCTTAAAAATAGTAAGGGACCATGAGAAATCAATCCAGCAGAAGCCAATCCAGCAGATGCTAGGTGATGCAAAGAAGAATAACATAAGACTGATAGGAGTCCATGGAAAAACAGAAGAAAGTACAATTGACATAAAAAACTGTTCACAGAAGTAATAGTAGAAAATTTCCCAGAAAGAGGTGGAGAATTGGACATACAGATAAGTGAGGCGTATAGAACTTCAACTAGCCATGATTGAAAAAAATCTACACCTAGACATATAATAGTCAAAATCCCAGAAATTCAACAGAAAAATAAAATCCTAAAAGCAGTTAGAGAAAGGAAACAAATCACCTACAAAGGAAAGCCCATCAGAATCACAGCAGACTTCTCAACACAAACCTTCAAATCAAGGAGAGCCTGGAGTAAAGTATTTCAAGCCCTAAAACTAAATAACTTCAGACCTAGACTATTGTATCCTGCAAAATTATCTTTCAAAATCCATGGGGATATAGATACTTCCATGACAAAGAACACCTGAGAAATTTCATGAACACCAAACCAGCACTCCAAACAATTCTAAGCAATATCCTAGAAAAAGACAATGAAGGTCACAACTTCATGAGGTCCAACAGAGGGAAGCCAACAGGCACGGTAAGAAACTAAAGGGAAAGGGGAAAAAAATAAGAAATAAAAGAGCCAACAACAGTAAAACACCATGACAAGGATGAATCAATATCTATTAATTATAACCATCATGTTAATGGCCTCAATTCACCAATCAAAAGAAATAGACTGACAGAATGGATTAAGAAGCAAAATCCAGCAATATGCTGTATACAAGAAACACACCTAACTCAAAAAGAAATTCATAGATTGAAAGTGAAAAGATGGAAAACAGTTCTCCACGTGACAGGATCCCAGAAAATAGCAGGGGTAGCAATCTTATTTGCAGACAAATTAGATTTCAAACCAAAACTAATTAAGACAGACAAAGATGGTGACTACATCCTTGTGAAGGGAACAATCCAAGAGGAAGACATGACAATTATAAATATATATGCACCAAATACTAATGCCCCAACTATACAAAACAAATATTAATGGACATGAAAAGCCAAATAAGCACTAATACAATAAGAGTGGGGAACCTCAATACCCTACTATCACAAATAGATAGATCATCTAGACAAAAAATTAACAATGAAATTCTAGAACTGAACCAAGTTATTGAACAAATGGACTTAATAGATGTTTGTAGAGTGTTCTACCCCACAAAAGCAGAGTACACATTCTTTTTGGCTGCATATGGGTCATTCTCCCAAATAGACCACATGCTAGCTCATAGGACATGTCCAAGTAAACGTACAAGAAATGAAGTTACCCTCTGTATATTATCAGACCATACTGCAATAAAATTGGAGATCAATAACATAAGAAACTGAAAACTCCCACAAACACATGGAAATTGAATAACACCCTCCTGAACAACCAATGGGTCACAGAGGAAATTAAAGAAGATATTAGACAGTTTCTACAAGTAAATGATAATGGCAGTACAACATACAGGAATCTATGGGACACAGTGAAAGCAGTTCTATGCGGGAAATTCGTAGCAGCAAATGCCCATATTAGGAAAACAGAGAGAACTCAGTTAAATAACCTAATGCAGAACCTCAAGCTCCTAGAAAAAGAAGAGCATAACAAACCCAAAGCTCATACAAGAGAGGAAATTATGAAGATCAGAGGAGAAATCAATGCAATGGAGACTAAGAGAACAATA
>NW_004624918.1:2271021-2289689 GCF_000247695.1 Heterocephalus glaber
GACAAGGATGCCCACTATCACCACTCCTGTTCAATATAGTTCTGGAAACATTAGCCACAGCAATTAGAAAAGAGAAAGAAATAAAAAGAATAAAGTCATGAAAGGAAGAAGTTAAACTGTCATTATTTGCCGATGATGTGATGCTTTACATCGAAGACCCAAAAAACTCTGCCAAAAGACTTCTAGACTTAATTGACAGATTCAGTAGAGTAGCTGGATATAAGGTTAACACTCAAAAGACAGTAGCCTTCTTATACACAAATAGCAGACTCTCAGAGAGAGAAATTAGGGAAACAATTCCTTTTACAATAGCGCCCCCCAAAAAAGAAATATCTAGGACTCAATCTAACAAAGGAGGCGAAAGACCTCTACACTGAAAACTGCAGCACTCTGAAAAAGGAGATCAAGGAGGATATAGGAAAATGGAAAGATATCCCTTGTTCCTGAGTTGGAAGTCCATCTCTGAGAGTTGCCAAAGTTCTAAAAGTTTTAGCATCTCCTCTGAGATTTAAGGCAAACTCTTAACTATGAACCCTTGTAAAAATGAAAAGGAAGTTAAGCACTGTCATCGTACACAGGCACAGAGTAAACATTCCCAGTCCAAAAGGGAGAAATAGGGGGATAAAAAGGAATGGGACCAAAGAAAGAACTAAATCCAGTGGGGCAAACATTAAATTCCATAGTTGCATGTCCAGCGCATGTGGCAATCTGTGGCAAGACATGAACCCCAAAGGGCTTGGGTAGCTCCACCCCTGTGGCACTGCCAGTGGTTGTAGCCCTCGTGGCCTCTTTCGAGGGCTAGCTTTGGTCACTCCTTGCAGCTTTCCTCAGATGTTTCACATTCCTGGCTTTTCCAACATCCTGGGTTTGCCACTGCACTTTTGATTTCACTCTCACAACTTCACACATTGCCCTCTCAGGAGGACACTGCCTAATTTCTTAGGCCTTCTTCTGAAATCTGGGTGGAAGCCTCTCTGACTCCACAACTCTTGCATTCTGCATATTTCTAAAACCTGCACCAAGTGGATGATGATTCCAAGGTCTGCTGGAGCAGTAGCTGAGTGAGCCCTTTGCATTTTTTTGGTGGTTAGAGAGGCCTCTGAATGCTTGGATGGCTGAGCAGAATGAGCTAAATGTTGGGGAATCCATTCCCATTCCTTAGGGTGCCTCCATTCTGGAGCAAAGTGCCCTAGGGCTCTCTTCACAAAGCAAAATTTTTCACTTTTGCAATTTTGAGCCTTCAAAAGGTGAAGCCTTGCTAGTTCCTCACCTTCCCTCAAGGTGTTTTTCCTATTTTCCTGTTCCAAAGTACTTGGCTAATACTTTTTAATGCTAGTCATTTTAGCAACCAAGTTCTCCTCTGCTCCATCTTTGCAGGGCCCAACTTTAAAGAAGTTTCCTTTCTGGACTTTCAAACATTTAAAACATTTTCCTTTCTACCATTTTAAAATCATTGTGCTGGTACCTTTACTCTTGATTTGAAATTTAGAACTGACTAAAAGCCCCCAATAGTACCCAAGCCACAGCCTGAATGTTTGGCTGCCTTGAAATTTGCTCTACCAGATTAATTATTCTGCTTCCCTTAATCTCAGTCTCCTGCAAAGTCTCTGGACAAGAGTAAAATGCAGACAAATTTTCTGCTAGAGTATACATAACACATATGGCCTGGAGTCCAACTGCCAATGGAGTTCTTTCCAAGTGAAACCTTTTGAACCTGGTCCTTACCAGTTGCATTATTGCCCACATTCTGGTCTTTTGGGTTCTGACCAGAATCTCTCATCAAACCTGACTCACAGCATGGTAGGGCTGCTACTCCAGCCAGCATCTCCAAACCTTTCCAAACTCCTCCCACAAGCCAGTTTCAAAGGTTTCTGAACTACATGGTCGTGTAGTGTTATAGCATCAACCTCACTTTGCTGGGACCAAAATCTCTCTTAAGTAGTTTCTCATTGCTGGAACAAAATACCCAACACCTACAAGCTAAAGGAGGAAAGGTTTATTTTGGCTCACAGTGTATACAGGTTTCAGTCCATAGTTGGCTGGCTCTAAGGCAGGAAGGCATGGAAGAGGGGCATGATAGAGGAAAAACATCTCATAGCATGATAGGAAGCAAAGAGAGTGTTGCTGGGTCTTGGGGTACTGTAGTCTTCTTCCAGAGGTGGTTTCTAGGTTCTTTTTGTCCTGAGCAATGAATTGGTCAAGATAAGCACAAATGGTAGTAAAGCTTTTTAAAAGTAGGAAAGGAAACAGGCTCTGCTGAACAAGTTTGGTCCAAGTAAAAGTAGGAAAAGAAGTATATCCTACAGCATGAGAGTGGGCCACCATGCAAGAGAACACAGTGACAAAAAAATCAACTGGATTGTCTTTTTTGTATCATCCACTCAAGCTGATGTCAGATCTAGGCCAACCTATCAAAAACCTGCTCAAAGTTCTCACAAGAAGTCCATGGACAGGGCTTGGGATCTGCTCTGTGAATGTGTCCTGGGATTTTGTAACTAACAGGTCACACCTTCTTCCTCAGCCAGCTTTTCCATTACCTAATCTCCTGCATAAGAGGGATCAGGGAAGGAAAGATGGAGATATACCTTTCCAGGCCACCCCCCAAATGACCTACCTCCTTAGACCAGGCTTTACCTTCCAACGTCACATTTAGCTATAAACTCACCAGTGTACTAACTCACTAGTGAGTAACATGCCCCTGTGGTCCAATCATCTTCTCAAAGCCCTACCTATGAGTTCATGTGGCTTTGGGGAACATCTAGATATAAACCATAAGAAATGCCCAAATATGAAATTATTAGGCCTTGTTCTAGGGCTTATACAGGACCAAAGCACTTCCTTTGCTCTCCTTTCTACATTACAGTTTCTGCTCACTTATGATTTGTCCTATAAAGTGCTTTGGTAGCAAGAATAGAAGAGAAAATGAAGATAAAGAGTGGCTGACCCACCTAGTTGGACACCTGTTTGATATGTTACCTCCTCTTCAAAGCCTCCTTTGTCATATTAGACTGAAGCCACCTGCCTTCCCAACATACTTAGTCCCTCCACCTCTGCTTTTATTCCATTTTGTATCTTTTGGTACTCTTTGAGTGGAAGCAATAGAACCCAACCCTGGCTGAGGACTCTGAGTAGTTCAGAGAACTGAAAAAAAGAACTAAATTCATAGCTATCTGGAAGGACAGAAGCTAATATACAAACCTGGTATCTCAGGAACAGGAATCCAGGCTTTCTGTGGGCATGCCATTAGAATTATTCTCCTCACCTGCTTCCACCTTACTTCGCTCTTCTCATGAGCTGAACTGCTGAATTCTTGAATTATGAACACAAAATGTTTCTGTAGGGAGAGAGAGAGAGAAAGAGAGAGAGAGAAAGAATTCTCTCAGCTTAAAACATTTGCGTGATCACTATGGATGAGGAGTCCTGGAGCCTGAACTGGACAGTTGCAGAGCACAGTGACCCTGGAGGACAGAAGGAAGCACTCCTCAAAGTACAAGTAGGATGCTTTTACTAAAAGAAAAGGGAAAGGGTGTCTTGTAAGCAAATAAACAACAAAAGACAAAGTCATATTTGAAGTACATAAGTTCCATATACTTCCATATTTTATGCTTATTTCTAGAGCTGTCTTTTGTCTCTACCTTAAAAGAGGCAAGTACTACATTGTTCTCCTTGAAGACAGAGTTTATTCATTAACGATGTCAATATTGTTATTAATACCTAGCATTTGTTGAGCATTCATACTGAGCCACATACTGTCTTGAGTATCTCATGTTCATAATCTCATCTGATTAATTTGATTTTTACAGCAGATATATATATAGACATTCTAAGGGCCAGGGATTTAGCTCAGTGGCACCATGCCTGCCTCACATGCACAAGGTCCTGAGTTCGATCCAAAAAAATTATATATATAAAGATTATATATAAAGATATAATTTTTATATATATGTTCTGTTATTAAGCTCACTTTATAGAAGAAAAAACATTAGTTAAGGAGATTAACTTTCCTGAAAACACAGCCAGTAAGAAATAGAATCAAGGCTGTGTAATCTCAAAACTCAGGCTTTTCATCACTCTGATATACTGGTTCCACCGTCTATAAAGTGATTAAAATCATTTTTTTTGAGACAGGGTCTCACTATGTTTCTTAGGCTGGATCCAATATCCTGGGCTGAGCTACCCTATGGTCTCAGCCTCCCAAGTAGCTGGGACTATGGGTGTGTACTTCTGTGCCCAGCCTAATTTTTTGTTGTTGTTGTTACCAGGGATTGAACTCAGAACCTTGTGCTTGTGAGGCAGGTGACAGGACCACTGAGCTAAATCCTTGGCCCAAATGTACATTTTTAATAAGTATTTTGAGCCTTAAGTTTAATCCCTAGCACTAAGAAACAAAACAAAATTTTAAAATCCTCCCCAAAATGGCACTGGAGGTATAGCTCTATGGTAGAGTGCATGCTTATCAAGGCCCTAGGTTCACTTCCCAGAACCAAATACAAACAAACAAATGAAAAGATATTTTTTATTCTTATTCAAAAATCTTTTATTATTCAGCCATTGAAAAGAATAAAATCCTATAATTTGTAACAGTATTAATGGAACTGGAGGAAATTATGTTAAGTGAAATAAATCAGGTCACAGGAAGATGAATACTGCATGTTCTCACTCATATATGGAAGTGAAGAAGTTGATCTCATAGAAGCAAACAATAGAGTAATGATGACCAAAGTCTGAGAAGGATGTGTGGTGGGTGAAGGGGTGGAAAGAGGGTGATTAGTGGGTGCAAGAATGCACTTGAAGAGTATGAATCACTTCTAATGTTCTATAGCACAATAGGGTAAAATATGGTTGGCAACAATTAATTATGCATTTGAAAATACCTAGAAGAGAGAACTGAATATTTCCGGTAAAAGAAATGACAAATGTTTAAGGTAATAGATATACCAATTACCCTGACCTAATTGTTATATAGTGTGTACATGTATTGAAATATCTCACTGTACAAAAATGTAGAATTATTTGTCAATTAAAGTTTTTAAAACTAGCCAGGTATGGTGGTACGTGCCTCTAATCCCAGCACTGAGGAGGCTGAGGCAAGAGGATCACAAGTTCAAGATCCTGTCTCACAAAACCAGAAAAATATCTTAATATTTTACACAGTCCTAGATGCACCTATGACTTAGACCTGGAGAAGACTTACAGAAAATCTACCAAGGAATAATAACAGCAGAGAAATGGCTAAAGAAAGAAAGCCTGACAAGGCAATACGGTGCTTAGCATGAAACCCACCCACACTCCAGCCCTAGTCAAGTCAATTGTCCATGGACTAAGAAATATCTCATGTTATGGAAAGTAAATAATCTGCCTATAAGAAACTCTTGTAGACTGAAAGGGCCATGTAAAGAGAAGACATAGCTGTTTTTCTCTAACACATAATATGGACTGAAATGTAAATAAAACCAACAAGTTTATTTTTTAAAATTATGGTTCACATGGAGGGTTAGGCATTCTGGGGTCTCTACTCTTGCAGGTTGAGGTTGGGGGGGGTGCTCCACCACCCTGGCCCTGCTGATTGGGGTGGGGGTAATTTGGGTTTGCTCAACTTCCTCAATTCTCATGTTCTTACACTGTGCCTTCCTTCCCGAGAAGGCAAAGTACCAGGCTTTTCAAGTTGCCATTGGACATGACTACTGTGAGAACGAGTTTGCTTCCAGTAGATCTGAAATGAGTCACTAAAGTTCTTAGAATACAAGCCTCAGCGTGGGCGGGGGGGGGGGAGTTTTATTTTTCCTAAGTAAAACTGAGCTGAAACGATGGGGTCCAAATACATTTACAGATCCAGGTGGCTATGCACTAATCTTTACAGGAAAGAATCATGTCTTAACACTTCTGTGACCCATGGGGGAGTCCTGAGCTGCAGGCATACCCCATGGCAGTATCACCTACCTTTAGAAAAGATGACACTAAAGAGAGGGAGTCAGTTCCATGGAAGTCAATGATTTCCTGCACTTTGTGATACAATCCCCCACCATGTCTTGACTTAACTTCCATAGGCCTTCTTTGAACAAGTGCGAAATGACATCTCCATTTCTTTCTTTTCATTCTTTGCAGCACTTTTTAGGAGTTTCAAATTTCAGTGTGCTTTTTGAAAGAAGGAGGAAGAGGAAGAAAAGGGGATGAAAAAAGAATTAAGATGTGTTATGTACATGTACCAATTATCGACAAGGAATGTAATCATGATGTACTGCAAACGTGTACTAATAAAAAAGAAAAAAGAAGAGGGGAAGAAGGACTAAAAGGAAGGGAGGGGAATGGGACAAAAAGAATTAAGATATATTATATAGAGGTACAAATTCCCTATGATGAATGTATCACTATGTATGTCAAAAGTGTAGTGATAAAATTAATTTTTTAAAAAAGAAAGAGACTCTTAAGAAAATGCAGACACTAGTCATACCTTTGGAGATGCTGATTCGGTAGATACTGGTGGACCATACTGAGACACACCAATTCCCACTCAGTTTACTTGAGGTGTTGGTTTACACCTGCTTGAGTGTCTACTTCTAACCTCTTAAGCTCTCTCCTTTTATCTCTTCTGTCCCTTTAGTAAGATCATAAATCTTCAAGAGTAGAAAATGCATCTGTTCTTCCTTTAACACCCTGATAGTAGACCTCAGGTGTTTACAATATTGACCCAAAGTGAATAGAAACTGTTCCTTCATGTCCGTTCAGCCTGGGAATGTGAGGGCTGGGTTTGAATGCTTAAGAGTTACCTTCCAGGCAGAAAACACTGTCAGATAAGAAATATATAAAGTTTTCCAGTACAGGTTTATATAGATGACTCAAAACACTGGAAAAGCCAGAATGTAGAATTTAAAAATTTCTTTGTTTTACAGGAGGTATTTTTACTCATTATATTTTACTTAAAATGTTGAAGAAGTCAAAATATTGCTTCTTTTATACTTTATACAAAGTACAAACTTCTTTTATATTCTATACTTAGTATGGGAAAAAATCCATTACTGTCACCTTCTTCCTCTTCTTTCTCCCCCTCCTCCTCTTCCTCCTTCTCCTCTTCCTCCTTTCCTCCTCCTCCTCCTCTTGCTCCTTTTCTTTCTTGTTTTGCAGTACTGGGTATTGAACTCAGGGTCTTTACACTGAGTTACACCCCTAATTCTTTCTATTTTTATTTTGAGACAGAGTCTTACTAACTCACTAGTTGCCCAGACTGGGCTCCAACTTACAATCTTCCTGCATCAGCCCCACAGTAGTGGGATTTTAGGTATGTGCCACCAGACCCGGCTCCATCATTTTCTTTTATTAATAGTTCACTTTTTAAAATTCCAAGTTAGACGTGCAAACATACAATGGACAATGGACAACAAAGTCATCTAGTAGTCTGAGGAATTTTCAGGGAAGGGAGGGAAGGATCTAGAAACGTCTTCCTTCCTTTGTTCCCTCTCTTAAAACCCCTCAATGGCTCCAGTTTGCTTTCGTAGCATGAGCCGAACTCCTCAGTATGGAGCATACATATATACCCATCCTGGTGGCATGCACTTTCTTGCTGCCCTAGCTGGCCCTCTCCTCTTTCCCCATAATTTCCATTCCAGGTTCAATCACCCTCCTTTCAGTGCTCCACGGAGGTCATTCTCTTTGTCTTGTCTAGCCTTAATGCATGCCATTCTTCACATCCCAGCTAACCCCTCTTCAAGCTTTAAGTCTCATTTTAATGATACTTCATCTCTGAAGATTTCTCTGGCCTCAAGTTTAGGATAGAGACAAGACATCCCATCTGCATCATAATTTTCTATTTTCCAGGATTGTAAATTCTGTGTGTGGCAGGAAAAATGAGAGCTTTACGCACACATGTGTGTGTAATGCACACACACACACACACACACGAAGTAGGAGAGAAGTAAAACAATTTGTCTCCCTACTCATAAGCTGGTGCCCTGGAGTTAGGTGTTTTCAAGCACTAGATTCAGGGAATCAGGTCACCTTCACATTGGAGCAAGTCACCTATGCACCTGAGAGACTTTGAACTACAAAAGATTGGAAAGGTCCAGTCATGCCATGTTGTCCTGGTCAGACCCCACCTTCCAGCATGCCCTAAGAGGCTAAAACAGACGCTTCCAGGCTGAAGGTCTGGCAGTTTCAGTTTGAAGGATTGGAAATGGTGGATTAATGGGACAGAGTTGAGGAGGAGGAGGTGGAGGACCACACCTCCAGGCAGTGAGGGCCACACTTCAGCAAAATTCTGTAGGTTGTTAGGTGGGAGTAAAAGTTGAGCCAACAGAATGGTTTGATGTATAACTTCTAAATATTTTTACATATAAATGGGTCTCTACTTGAATCTTTATATTGTATTATCTAACCAATATTTGAAATAGCTCTGCACCCACCTTTAGTTCATAATCAAAGGGTCCTGTTTTCCAGCAACCTGAGATGCTTATGCAAGAGAATGATAAGTTTGAGTCCAGCCTGGGCAACTTAGTGAGACCCTGTCTCAAATCAAAAATGGAAAGGGCTGGACATTAGCTCAGTGCAAAGTCTTTAGATTCAATCCTCAAAAAACCAAACTAAAGTCCCTGTGCTGATTGGCTCTTTGTGGATGGGTAATCATTACTCCTTACTGTAATTTTCTATCTAAGGATACTTTTTTAAAACAAGTATAATCAGCAAATAAAAATCATATATATTTAAGGTATACAACTTGAATTTTTTCTTTCTTCCTTTCTTTTTCTTTTCCTTTTCTGTGTATATGTGTGTGTGTGTGTGTGTGTGTGTTATACTACTGAGAAAGACCTCTCAGCCCTTTGATATTTTGATACATGTACATATTGAGAAATGACTACCATGATCAAGCAAGATAATTAACATGCCTATCACTTTCCATAGTTACCATTTTCTCCCACCCACACTCCTTTTCTTCCTTCCTTCCTCCCTCTCTCCCTCTCTCCCTTCCTTCTTTCTGTCCTTCTTTCCTTCCCTCCTTTCCTTATTTTCTTGGGACAGAGAACACTTAAAATTTACCCTCTAGGCAAATTTCAAGTACAAATTCAGTGTTATTGTCTGTAGTCACCATATTAACCATCAGGTCTCTAGAACTCATTCATCTTCCATAACTGAAACTTTGTACCCTTTGATCAGCAAGTCCTCATTTCCCTGCCTCCTTCCACTCCTGGAAACTACCATTCTATTCTGTGCTTCTAAGTTTAACATTGTTTGATTTCATATATAAGCAAGGATGTACAGAATTTGTCTTTCTGTATATGACTTATTTCACTCAGCATAATGTCCTCCAGGTTCACTCATGACATTACCAATTGCAGGCTTTCCTTTTTTATGAACAAACAATATTTCATACATACCACATTTTCTTTGTCTACCCATTTGTGACATTTAGATTGTTACTATATCTTGGCAGTTGTGAATAATGCTACAATGAACACAGTAGTGCAAATATTTCTTCCACATCCCAATTTTATTTCTTTTGGTTATATATATCCAGACTCAACTTTGGTCAATGGCTCTGAAGAGGCTTTGAGCATAGGAAACACTCCAGGATCTATGCCCAGCACATTCTTTAGCCTATCCCATACTATTATCCAGGCCATTGAATGTTAATTGTGTACCACTTTTTATGGTTTGAGGAATTGAACCCAGGGGCATTTCAATGGGTCTGACTGCTGTGTGCCTCTTACCCTCAGCTAGCTAAGTTCCTGGAATGGCTGTTTCCAGCTGCCTGGGCCTGGCAACAATGCCTACTCTATTAAGACATGGCACACCTGCCCCATCTGCAAGGTCAGGGTGCCCATTGCTATAGCCATGTACTCAGCCAGTCTCGTTCCCACAGTCTCACACCCCCCACTTGCATTACCCGCCTAAACCTGTCCCACTAACACCCTATCCTATCTATAAAAGACCCAGCTCAATAAAGTGGACTCAATAAATTCCTTTGGAGTTACTCCAGGAAGTCACACCTGGAACCTAAATTTGAACTGGCTCTATGTTCTTTTATAGGGTCATTACCATTTACCTAACACACTCTACCAGTGAGCTACAGCACCAGATCTTTTTCATTTTTGATTTTGAGACTGGGTTTTATTAAGTTGCCTAAGTTGCCCGGCTGGTCTTGAACTTAGGATTGTCCTTCCGCAATCTCCTGAGGGGGATTATATGCGTATACCACCATCCCTAGTTTTCAGTACTAATTTTTTAAGGAGTCACTGAAGCAATTATTCTTTTTCCTACCTAAAATATATCAGTTAAGAATATGTATGAGAATGTAAATTAAATCATTCAGACTTCTGCAAAAAAGGAACTGAAAATAAGAATTCTTCTAACTCAATGCATGACTTAGAATTTTTCACATAATTTAGGAAGATGTGGTCAACCTATTATTTTTGTAAATTTACCATAGTTTCAGCAATACATCATATGTCTTGGAATGGTTTCATTTCCTTTACAAAGATTAGTAATAATCATAATAAAATTAAGACAGTGGAAAAATATAAAACATGTCCATATGTAGGCAACAAATCAAAACCTCTGAGGAAATTTTAGTGTAATCTGTCAGATGATTAGTTACAGAGCTTGTGTAATCTAGCTACTAACCTGGGGGAAATACTAGCCTGGCCATTTTTTTGTGCAGAATTTTGGTCACATAGACCAATTATCCCTCACAGCACCTGAATAGATTTATTATGAAAGGTCTGTGTGAGTCTTACTTATTTTTAAAATATTGGGCTACCTATCATTTTCTTATTGATGTAGGAGTTTCTGGTATATTTTAAAATGTGTGTGTGTGTGTGTGTGTGTGTGTGTGTATGTGTACAAAATTTATCCAGCCAATTCACTGTTGAGTTCATAGAAATTAATAAATTCAAGGGTACTCTGGGTAAACTTAGTGAGACTCTGTCTCAAAATCTAAGAACAGAAAAAATAGCTGGATATGTAGCTGGGATACAGCACACTTGAGTTCAATTCCTAGTACCGCAAAAAAACCCAAAAAGCATAAAAACTTTATTCCCAGTATCTCAAAAGAGAATATCTAGGAGAACTTATTAAAAATGATGGTATATTCATAATATGAAACACAACATAAACAATATTTTTCAGATACATAGAGCAAACACAGCAAATCTCACAGATAAAGTTTGAGTGAAAGAGGTGAGAAAAAAACCCAGTACAGTTCATATGATTTTATTTATGCAGAACTAATTTACATTGATAGAAATCAGAATAGTGGTTACTTTTGGAAGAAAAACAAAGAAACCTTCTGGGAGACTGCAAAGATTTTATCTCTATCTTTTTTTTTTCGGTACCAGGGATCGAACTCGGAACCTTGCACTTGCAAGGCAGGCGCCAGAACCACTGAGCTAAATCCCTGGCCTTTTATCTTTATCTTGACATGAATGTTGGTTACAGAGGTATATAAATATGTAAGATTGATTAAGCTACTATGCTTAAAATTCATATACTTATAGATTATACTCCAATTAAATACAAAGTTTTTGCAAATTTGTTTTTGTTTTCAAAGACAGGGTCTTGCTCTATAGTTCAGTCGGCCTTGAATTCATATGCAGTCTGGCCTGGTCTCAAACTCATGGCAGTTCTCCTGCCTCACCCTCTGGAGTGCTGAGATCACAGGCACGTGCCAATACTCCCTTAAAACCAAAATTTTTAAAGAAAAAAATTTAAAATTATTTATTACCTGCTTCATCCGACCTGCCACATAAGGGCAAGTTTGTTCTGTTTTGTTTTTGTCTGTTTTGTTTACTGCAATATTGCCCATGTCTAGTACCTGAAAGGTGGTAAGTGCACAATGCTGAGTGAGTGAACACGTTAATAAAAGTCTGTTGCACAGTTTCCATATTAAAATAGCACCTTCCAAGGCCAGGTCTGATGGTGCATGCCTATAACCCCAGCCCTTGGGAGGCTGAGGCAGGAGGATTGTGAGTTCAAGGCCAGCCTGGACTACACAAGACCCTGTGTCAGTAAACAAAACAAAACAGCAACAACAAAGTGCCCTCAGCTAGGCATAAGCCATGCTTTTGTGTTTATCTACTCTTCTTCAAACATAGCATCTTGCTGGTTAATTAAATCATATATAGAAAGGATCAGTTTGTAGAGAGAACCCACTTAAAGATTTCTGTGAGAAGAAAAGCCATACTGGCATTCTCTGAGAGGCAACTGCACGGTTGTGTGCCATTCCACCACCACACATTTCCAGGCAACATGTCTGGACAGCTCTGAACATTGAATCATATACACATGACAGGAACCTGAGGAACCTCTGGCCCTTAACCAAAACAAGGTTTTAAATAAGACTTAAGTATTTAATCCATAAAAGGAAAGGAAGTTAAAAGAAAGAGAAAAATAGGAGAACTTCATATGAGTGGCATATTTTTTGGCAGACCAAATTAAAATGGAGTCACTCATACTAAAGTTAATGTAACCAAATAGAACTAAGTTAATATCTGACCTTGTGAGAAATCAGAAAAGTAAGAAATAACAGTCAAATTTCCCAAACAGGCCATTTTCAATTAGCATGATAATGATGTCCACTCTGCTTTACTCCTTGCAATAAAGTAATCTGAAGCAATCTGATGATACTTTATCAGTTTTCTATTTTCTTCTTTGTCCCCGTTTTACAAGAAGATTTGAAATGACTAATTCCTTTTCTGTTCTTTGTTTTTTCTTTCTTCATTTCAGCCCTTCTCTGTCTATAAAAGCAACCTCTTTGACTAGAACAGAGCACTTAATTATTGCTTACTTTTTGTTGTTGCTGTTCTTTGGATTGAACTCAGGGCCTTGTGTATGCTGGGCAAGTGTTCTGCCACTAAGCTACATCCCAGACCTTTTTAAGTTTTATTTTGAGACAGGGTGGCAGACTTCTTCTGTTTTATGGAAGCTAGTGTTGGCTGATTCTAGAATTGCAAATAAAAGCCAATTAAGATCTTTAAGTTACAGTTTTAGTTTTTGTTTGTTTGTCACTTCTCAAGTCCAGTCATTTTTAAATCTCAAAACTGGCTAATTTTTATGTTTTTATCATTGTTGCCTGGGGGAAGGGAAGGAGGGAATAAGAAAAAACTGAAGTCAGATTTTAGTACAAATCCTATACAGATCCTCCCTTTCAACTTTGGAGCACTGCTCCTCAAATCAACATTGCTGGCCCTGTCATCATGGTTTCTGACTTACCAGCTTTGGGGAGGAAGCCAAAATTATACATTTCCAAAAAATTTTCAGGAGAAGTTGATGCTCTGGGTCTAGAACCACTCTGAGTAACATTTCCATAGAAGCTTAGCTCTATTACTTCTGTATACTACTGAGAGGTTTGGAAACTTGACTTCTGACTTAGTGTCTGCCATTCCTATCATTATCCTTCCCTTTTCTGTCCCAGATCTCTGACTTTTAACTCTATAACATCATTATCCTCAGGCCAGGTTGCTTTTAAACTACCAGAAAAGGGGCTGAGATGGTTTCATATTGAAGTAAAAATAAATGATCAAGCTTTGCTTTATATCAAAGGAATCAGCTTTTCCAATGGAGTACAGTTTTTATAAGATAATAGAATGAAGCTACAGAAAGGATTTCAGAGTTTACCCTATAAGGAAAAAAAGTTTTACCTACAGGTAATGACACAATCTCAGCCACCTCTTGTTGGCTGTATCAATTTCAGGTTAGGTATTAAGGTATTAGAAACCCTGCCTGGGTCATTTTTTTTAAAGCATCATCAATTGAAACAAACATATCTTGGATTCTGCTTTTCTCTGTGGGGTAACTGAAACTATAAGAAGATAAACAGCAAAAATCACAATTCCTAGGAAGGAAAGGGACATGGGACAATGGTTGGGAGTATGCATCAGATAGAGGGTTATTAAAATTAGGAGATCAAGAAGGAGGCCAAAGAGAAAGTTCTTTGGAAGAACTAAGGAAAGCATGGAAAAGATGGCAGTTTTTGCAGAAGAGAACTGTTGAAGAAGAGGTTGGAAAAGGAAGGAGGGGCCAGATTACAAGAGTTTTGCCAAGCTAAGAAGTTTGATCTTTATAAACTGGGCTCCACCTTTGTCTTTTTCTCTAGTCTCTATAAGGTGATCAGAATGGTATTTCTAATTACAAAATTGATTATGTCTTTCCCCTGCTTAAATTCTTCAGTGGCTCCTGGTGCTGTGAGGATTGAATTGGAGCTCATCTCCTGCATTCCATTCTGTCCCTAGAGGCAACCCCCTTACCTCATACACACACACACACACACACACACACACACACACACCCTCCCCTCTGCTCCAGCCATAATGTACACAGGACATGCCATACTTCTTGTGGGCTTTGTAGTGTTTTTTTTTTCTTTGATACTGTGGATCAAACTCAGAACCTTGTGCTTACCAGGCAGGTGCTGTGCCACTGAGCTACATCTCCGGCCCTTCTTGTGAGCTTTGCATACTCTCTTATCTCTGCCAGCTTCTCCTTGCTCACCTGCTGCCTCTTTTCTACCCTCTCATCTGGTTTAAGGAACCTCTTAGGTTTCCTGTAGGAAACCTTTCCTGATCTAAAGGTCATCTTCCTGACCCAGCTGGTACCCACCTCTGTGCTTTCCAGGATCCTTGACTCTATTGTCATTGCTCCTGTAAGGCCCCTGGGGGAAGCACACCCAGCATACATCATTAAGATTGCAATTACTGGTTTACCTCTTGAGCCCCTGTTACACTGTGGGGTCCTTGAGAATACTGTGTTGTTAGAATCTAAACCATGCTTGACACACTGTTGGAAAATATTTGTGGAATTAATGTTTAGACACTGATATTACTCTTGAAAATAATGCACATTTTAGTTTTGTACTCAGGAGATTGAGGCAGAGGATGGTGACTTCGAACACAGGCTGGACTATACAGCAAGACCCTGTTTCAAAAACAAACAAAACTTAATCTATAAAATTCAGAAAGTACATAGACACAAAGAAGGAAGTAAGAATAACTTGTAATAACCCTACCTTGAATTAGCTTCTTTTACTTTATGCATCAATTTTTGAGAAAGAGAATGGTATATAAAAAGAAGAAGGTAGAAAAAAAATTCTGAGAACATTCTTCTTACAGAGAATGAAAGTAAGGATGAGATGTTAAACTTCTAGAGTAGATGGAACTAGGGAAAAAAGAATTAAGATTATCATGATTACACATAAGATAACAGAACTGAAAAATTGATTAAAGGTGGTGGTTGGTGATGAGTTAAAGAGGAAGAATAATATAGGGAGTAAAACTGGGGACTATAAGGCTTTTCTCTTCTACTCACTGCTAGACCACTCTCCTCCACTCTCTTGAATCTGAGCAACACCCTAGGAATAACCACTGCCCTCCTTCCTAAGGCTTATTACACAAAGGCAGGGATAAGCAAAAGAAGCCTGTCAGGAAAAATCCCAAAATTCAAAAAGAGGACATATGTACTCCAGATCAGCTGGCAGTAACCTTCCTTCGCCTGGAGTCTACTGCTGGCTCATGCATATGGACAGCATCTCCTACATACAAGTATAACAGGATGAATTATGGAAAAGGACATGAGCAATAGACACACCTGACATGACTCAGCACCCTGGAAGCCATGTGAAAAATCATGCTCTGCAAGACCCCAACAAGAGACACCCAAAAACTGGCAGAACATTTTAAATTCTGACACCTTAAACCCTCAGCACTGATGCTATTTCCATTTTGCAAACAGGAGCCCGCTCATTCTGAGCACGCTACCACCTTAATAAACTCTGCTGCTTTTTCCTTATCATTGCATGCCATGTCTAATTCCTTGTTCATTGCGCACAAGAACCTAGAAACCTGTCCAGACTCCATCCTCCATGATAACAGAATGAGTGTCAAAATAAAGTGTTAAGTAAAGTATTTTGAGACTTGGATGAGGGAAAATACTCTTTACTCATTTACTCCTTCATCAAATATCTATGCATCTCTCCTACACCAGGCCCTGGTCTGGCTCTGGGATGCCCAAGTCAACAAAATAATGAAACCCTTGGTCCCTCTTGGACTTTTGGTTCTGGTGTGGGAAGTATGACCATTGGGAGAAACAGACAGATTTAGACTGAGAGATCAAATAAAGTTAAAACATTAAAGAGTTTGTTAAAAGAGCACACACCATTCTTTAATTTCTGGATATTTGTGTGTCATGATAGGAGTAAAGTATATTTCAGCTGTCACACAGTAGCAAGCTGAGATCTTTTTGGCCAGTGGGAAAAAAAAGATGACAGTTGTTCCAGAAAAAGGTGCAGAAATTCCCTAATTATGCAATGACTGGTATTAGGTTGGTGCCAGATGGACAGAATTCCTTCTTGATGAAAGCTGGAAATTGCTTTCTTTCCTGAGACATCCTCTAATAAGTTTTCATTAGTAGCCAATAGTTAGAAAAACCACAGAAAATTCTTAAAACTCCTGAAGCAAATCACTAGATAAATAAAATGACTCATTTACAGTTATAAGGGCATATTCACTTTATGAAAATCCAGAGATGAACATTTATGACAGGTACACTTTTATCTATGTATTTTATATATCAATTCTGTATGTCTACTATGTATCACTTCTCTGTTTTCCCCTGTGTGTATTATATATCAAGAAAAATTTTACCTAAAAGTGTTCCAGTTCTTTAGCTAGCTGGTTGACCACAGCATGTAATTAAGATTCTGAAATTCAAGTTCCTCATCTGCAAAATGGAAACAATAATAGCATTTTAGTGTTTTTATGAACTTAAATGATACAATGTGTATGAAGCATCTGACCTAGTGCCATACAGCATGTGTTTATTCATGTCAAGTTCTTATCTTTTCCAACATCTCTATTTGACACTTTCACAAACTTTTCTAGGCTTGAGCTCCCTCTCAAGTCAAAGGATGAGCCACTGGACGTGCCATGCTAAAAGCTGAAAAGGTGACAAAACTTTGAGGAGGGGCCAAAGCCAGCCAAGCCTTGGTATTCTTGGGTAATAGGGAGAAGGTTAAAATTTGAAAGGATCCCTGTCATTACTGAAACCCAGCCAAACACTGCAGCTGAGGTGCCAATGATAATAAGAGGACTAAGAGGATTTTCAGCTGAAATTACAGCATTTGCTCACTGTGCAGATTCTTCGGAGAGAAAAATAAAGGGGTAAGTCAAATAATATGAGAGCAATATGAAATATCAAAACATTGGGATTCCCCGTGGAATGATTACAGCAGGGAATTTGGGTTTACTTTTTGGTACCAATCTTACAGGAATGTTCGGTTGACTCAATAAAACCCAATCAATGGCTCCTTTCATGAGTGCCATCTTCCAACACAAGATTTTGGGAAATTGAAATATTCTGCTGTGAACAAACAGTACATGATACTCACTTACTTTCCTTAAAATGGTTTTCCCACTGGGTGTTGTGGCTCAGGCCAGTAACCCCAGCTACCCAAGAGGTTGAGGGAGGAGAACTGGGAGGTTCCAGGCCAGCCTGGGCAACTAAGAAAGATCCTGTCTTAAAATAAAAAGTAAAAAGGGCTGAGGATATACTTCAGTGCAAGGCCCTGTATTTAATCCCCAGCACCAGAAAAAAAGCCCAACAGATGGTGCATGACTATAATCCCAGCACTCTGGAAAGCTGAGACAGGAGAGTTACAAATTTGAGCCTAGGCTGGGCAAATGAGTGACACAAAGAGACTCTGGCTCAAAATAAAAAAGCATGGAGATGTAGCACAGTGTGAAGTCCCGGGGTTCAATGTCTGGTACCTGAAGGGGGAAAAAAAAGGCTCTCCCTGAATTTCCCATTCTTACTAGTTTGGTGCCCAAGGTAACCAATGTATGTGGATCAAGAGAATTTGCATGGTCCTTACTCTCTCCTTGTTTCAGCCTCTGCACACAACCAGCTTCTTTCCTCATACCCAGCCCTGGCTGAGGCTGTACTTTTTGGTACCTACCTACTTACTTTAGGGGTCCTCTCCTATCACACATAATCAGTTCATTGTTCCCCTTTAAAACCTCATCTATTCAGGACAACAGGCTTTAGTTTCCATTGCACTGTGCCACCTCAGACCTATGTAGGTTGTATTTTCTCCCTTTATGGATTCTTAAAAGCAAAGTAACAAGCCAATCTGTCTATCACTTAAACAAAAGGATACGTATGATTTAAAACTATGTATTGCTTAAGGCAAGAGTACTTGTCCCAAATGTGACACCATATATGTCACTGGATGTTAAATTTCCAGCCCTGGTTCAGTAGCTGACTATATCTGGTCAAGAGACATCTTACTTTGTTTGTCCCTGATGCCTTATGGTCTTCGGTAGCCTCTGACCTTTAGACCATAGCAACAAAGAGGAAACAGATGCAGGAGAGGTGGCACATGAGGCCATTTCCCTAACCTCACAATTCCAACCTATTTCTTTATAGTTACTACATAAACCAGGGCTGGTACTCAAAAAGGCTTCTGATCTCTCATCTCTCAGGTTAAGCGTAAGATACAATGTTCTTTTTACCATATGGAAGCTACTCTTTTCTGGAGTTTGGGACTGATTTCTGCCTTTGAATCACTGCCCTAACAAACAAATATAAAAGGTACAGGGGACTTAAATCACACACATCACCCAAAGAATCATATATCTGAAGGACCCTTGTTAGCAAGACAGACTCCATATTGCTGCTTGACCCACCTGCCT
>NW_004624918.1:2330295-2348936 GCF_000247695.1 Heterocephalus glaber
GCATTATGTAAAGGTACAATTCCCAATGAGAAATGTAATTGTGTTGTATACCTACAATGTACCAATAAAAGAATTTAATACAAAAAAAAAAGAAATTGACTTCAAGGGTTGGAAGCTGTATTAGTCATTTTCCCATCACTGGGACAAGATATTTTATACTGATGAATTAAAGCAGGAGAGGTTTATTTTGGCTCATGGTTTAGTCCACAATTGGTTGGCTCCAAGGCAGACTGGCATGGTGGAAGGCATGGTGAAGGAAAGCTGCTTACCCCATAGCAACCAGGAAGCAGAGAGAGAAGAGAGGAGCCAGGGAAGGAGGTACACCCTCAAAAGCACACCCCCAATAACACAAGTCTTTCAACCAGGTCCTAGCTCTAGCAGCACATTTAGTTAGGAACTCATCAATGGATCAGTCCACTGATGAATGTATTGTCACCATGATCCAATTACCTTCTAAAAGCTCTGCCTCCGAATGCAGGAGATCTTGGGGGGACAGTCCAGATCTAAACTATAACAGGGGTCCAGCTCAGTGGTAGAGTGCTTGCCTAGCATATGTCAGGCCTGTAATCTCCAGCATGGCAAAAAAAAAAAAGAAAGAAATTTGTTTCAAATGTAAAGACATTGATAGCTTAAAAGTAAAAGGATGGATAATGATATACCATGGGAACACTAATCATGAAAATGGTGAGGTGAGTATATTAAAGCAGTCAGAATAGACCACAGAACAAGGAATATTGATTGATATGGAGCACAGTTTATTTAAGAATGGTCCCCTCATCCAGGAGCATTAATATCTATGCTTGTCAGAAAATTAGCAGAAATGCAAATCTCAGCTCTTCCCCAGAACTAACGAATCAATTCTGGGGATTGAAGCACAAAGTTTTATCAAGCTCTCCAGGTGACTCTGCTTCATGCTACAATTGGAGACCCATGGGTATAGAGAAACACCTCATAATTATAAAAGGGTCAATTAAAAACACCAAACAAGCTATTCATGTTGAATATATATTCCAGCCCTGTTATCTGTCTGACCATATAACATTGTGAAAGTTATTTAATCACGGTGATGATGCGGTTTCCTCATTTGTGAAATGTGGCTATTAATTGCTAGAGATTACACATAATATATAAAAATAAATTATGGATGCATAAGCAATGATAAATTAATGGAACTATTAGGGTTGTGCAATGATTTGACACATTTTTTACTGATTCTCCCTTGTCAGACCAAGATCCCCCTTTGCATATTTGTTGCTGCTATCTTTTTTCCTTAAATGCTGTGCTTTTGGTCCCATATACAAATCCTAACTAGTTCCAAGAAAGTCGACCCTTCACTGGTCTTTGTCTCCTGTGATGTAGTTTTTATACCTTACATTTTGGTACTTAAGTATCTAATGATTTCCCTCTTCAAAAATTTTTTGTATGTTTTGTTTTTGTAATATTTAATAATATCAAACACATTTGTGTCATTTGTGTTGATGCTTAATAATGTTATAAAGTATTATATGAATATTCTACAATGTCTCATTCTGCTGTACAATGGTCATTTGGATTATTTCTGGCCTTTTGCTACAGATGAGATTGTAGAATTTTATCTGTATCTCAAGGAACCCAAGTACAAGAGTCTCTCTATGGTATATTTTGAGTTATGGAATGACTAGGTTTTGGAGTTATCAGACATTTAACAGCCTCAAGCAACTGTGGCATTAAACAATTGAGACAGAAAAGATTCATTGTATTAGGTGTGCTTTGAGTCAGATCAAATAAAGATAAGCTCAGTGAGTGTGGGTTTCTTAGAGAACTGTAGCTCTCAACCTGTTCTGACTCCAGAAGCTGCTAGGTTTCTCCACTGTGTTTGTGAGCTGTTGGTTTACAAAGCCACCATCCATTTGTTCTTTGAGAAATTTGGCCATTTCTTAAATCTGTGCTTTGTAGATTGTTGCAAGTCTTTAGTTAATTTCTAAGACTCTTAAAAAGTTGGTTTGACTATCATTTTGCCAGTTCTTTTATTGTTTTTTTGGAAAGAATATTTTGAATGTCCTTAATCCATCATCACAGCTGACATCACTCTTGAAATTACTAATTTTAGCATTGACAGATTTTTTTATTCAAATAAATTTTTATTGTAAGTATATAAATCATTTTTATCTCAATCATTAGAATCTTCCAGGTTATATTTTACTGTGCTTTATTTTCCTGGCATTTAGAGATTTTCTCAGGTTTTAATGATGCCCAGGATAGAGGCCTCCATAACCTCTTCAGTGCTCATTTAGTGAGAGACTGGTTTTGCAAATCACCATGAGCTGCTTTCTTTCATTCAGCAAGAGGTGATGTTTACTGAGGAAATACCACAGTGAATCAAGCCTGGGGCACAGGCCTGTAAGCCCAGTACTCAGGGAGGTGAGGCAGCAGGAGGCCAACCTGGGTGACTTAGCAAGAACCTGTCTCAAATAAAAAATTGTAAAAGGGCTGAGATGAGGGCTGGAACTGCAGCTCAGTGCAGAGGCCCTGGGTTCGATCCACAGTACTGCCAAAAAAATTAAAATAAAATCTTACTCCTTCTGGGGCCGTGGATTTAGCTCAGTGGCAGTGTGCCTGCCTTGCAAGCCCAAGGTCCTGAGTTCGATCCCTAATAACAAGCAAACAAACAAAATTCTTACTCCTTCTGTACTTTTTGAAACAGTCAAGTTACCATGGAAGTATTTTAAGGAGATGTGTACATAAGTGACGCTTGAGGAGAAATTTTTCCACTTATACTCTAAATTCACAACTTTGGACAACATGTTCTCATCTTTGTAATTGAGTAAAATACAACTTTCAAAAAAATAAAAACAGTATTATGAAATGTGCACTGGATCACGAAGGTACTGAGTTGTGTGTGTTTGCTCAAATCTTAGCGTTGGATTTTGTGAGAAGCACCTAGGAATTTATGGCCAGCAATATTTTGCTGACTACTCTACAATTTGGGGCACTGACCAGCCTTCTCAAGTGAAGAGGCTTAGTGAATTTGTGAATCTCAGTGACACATAGTGACGGCTCATATGTTTATGTCCTAACTGGGTCACATATGGGCAGCATGAGTGAAAGATGGTGGGCAGGGAAGATACAGTTTAGAAAGCAGCAACGGAAGTCAGAAGGTTAGAAAATGAGAAGTGCCTCAAAAGCTGATGACTAAATGTCAGACAGACATTGGGTTGAGAAACATATTTGGGGATCCATTTTTAAGAACCTGAACAGTTGACAGAATTTATGCGAAGAGTTAAGTCTTGACTATAAGAATTATTAACAGGTGAAATGAAAGGATTAGTCTAAACACACAGAAATTTTTGTTTATTCTGATTTTGGGGGGGGGGTTTGTTTGCTGTACTGGGGATTAAACCCCAAGAGTGCTGAGCTACATTCCCATCCATTTTAATTTTTTTTACTTTGAGACAGGGTCTCATTACATTGGCTAAGCTGGCCTCCAATTTGTGGTTCTCCTGCCTCAGGCTTCTGAGTAGTTGGGTTTACAGGTGTGTACCACCACACCTAACTGTTCTGGTTTTGATCAAACAATAGTGTAGCATCTCTACTACTTACTATCTAGGTATGTGAACTTGAACACACATTTTAACTCTTCCTGAGCTTTAGTTTCCTCATCTGTGAAATGGGGATACTAACATTTACCTTGAAATGTAGATATGAAAATTAGATACAATCTAGGCAAAGTTTTGGGCATATAAGATGATTGATATATGGTGGCTTTCTCCTCTAAAGAACAATAATAGATATATGCTTATCTGTATGACCACATTACACACTCTGTGAAGACTCCAAATCATTAATTGCCTAAAACTATATAATTTAGAAACCTGCCTCCCTTCTCCCCACAGTATAGTTTTAATGTGGAATAGTTGGCATAGCCACACCAGCTCAGAGGAGCTCTGTGAGTCAGCTCTGCCTTGGTATAGATCCAAACCTAATGCTAACTGTTGCTACAGCTAAAACCTTCATGTTACCATTCTTACATTATGAGATCCTTCCAAATGACTTGTCAACATTAAGAAAGTCATGACTCAAAGGAAGATGAGGCCCCTCAGAGCAGTGACAAAGAGGTACCTAGGACCACTAACATAGATGGGTTAGAGCAATCAGCACAAGTGGTTATAGCTATTTGAGAAAAAAAAAAAAAAGAAGAAGAAGAAATATGACCACAAGATAAAGCACTTTTGAATTGCAAGGAGTTTTGGGGGGTTGTTTTTGTTTTTGCTGTGTTTTTTTGTTACTTTGTTTTGTGGTACTTAGGATTGAACCCAGTGTTTTTCCACCGAGCTACATCTCCAGCCCTTTTTCTTTTCTTTTCATTTATTTTCTTTCTTTCTTTTTTTTTTTTAAGAAAGTGTCTTCTAAATCACTAAGTTGCCCAAGGTGAGCTTCAACTTGTGATCCTCCAGCCTCAGCCTGCCAGAGTTCTGGGATTACAAGTGTACACTTCCATGCCAGGCTTGAATTACCCACTTTAAATTAAAACTATGTGGACATTCAGCCAAGGGAATATCCTGGCTGCAAATAGATCTCTTACAAAGGTGCAAAAGTCATGGAGTTAAGTGACAATTTTCCAGTGAGAGACTGGGTGTACAAATGGGCAATGGTCAGATCATATATGAAAGTGGAACTTTGACGTATAACCTGTAGCCATTGTCACATGGACTGGTGTCCTAGCTGAGTCTCATCTGGGAAGCATGAGTGGAAGACGTCAGGCAGGGAAGATCAGGCTTAGACAGGTAAAAGAGGTCAGAAGCCCAGAATATGATGAGAAGCACCCATAAAAACTGATGGCTTACTCTTAAGTGAAATAAATAGGACACACATATGTAAATACCGAATAGTTTCTCTGGTGTGAAAAACTAAAAGTGTAAATAAGGATCAAAATGTATAATTGATATTGTGAAATAGCAAGAAAAGGTCTAAAGGAGTAGGGGAAGTGGGAGGGGTAGGGGAAAGAAAAGAAGGGAAAAGAAAAAATATGAGAAAAGGAAAAAAATGGAAACAAAGTCTTTGTAAATAGGGAAGGGTGGAGCGGGTGAAGGGAGGGCAGGGGAATGGGGAAAAAATAAAAACCAAGATGCATCATGTAAAGGTACAAGGTCCCAATGATGGATGTAACTGTACGGTATGCCTAAAATTTACCGATAAAGTTAATGGAAAAAAAGCTGATGGCTAATATCAGACAGACACTGGGTTAAGAAACATGTCTAGGGCTTAGTTTTTGTGAATATTTTATGAGTTAAGCCAATCCTGTTAACTATAATAAATTGGCTAGGAACCAAACCTGTTTTAAAGTCAGACATGCAGAAAGCCAGACTGTTATCTCCAGTGACAGGCAATTCAGGAAGCTAACAATAATAATTTCTGTCATATTAGGCCCCAAATGGCCAGATCTTGATTAATAACTGACAGTTTCCCTGATTTTTGTCCTCTCTTCCAACTTCGGACTAATCAGAGAAAACTAAACATGCACCCTAAGCCAATCACATAAGATGCCCCACATCTCATTGAAACTGTATCGCTATGGACTGAAATTTTATTTATGTGCTCTAGCACAAGTTTGGGAAATTAACTGCTTCAGTTGTCTTTTTAGGTTGAGAATTTTCCCCTTTAATGTTCTTGGCTAGGTAAGTGACAACATAAGAATTGTGCTTCTGTGAGATTTAGCTGGTAGCAAAACTTAAGGTGGATTTAGAATCTACTTCTCTACCTGCCTTTGAGTGTGTCAAAATTCAAGAGACAGTGGTGACTTCCTTATTACAGCATACTGTGAATAAATAATGTTTGTTTTTCCTCGTTTGAGTGGGTTTTATTTCCATACCAGGCAAAAATTTACAAATCACAAAGAAAGGAACCAAATTTAACTGCAGAACAGCTAGTTGGAATGCTTTCCAATGTACAGGACTCAGTGCTACACATCGTGTCTTTCTCATCCTGCCTGTCTTTTTCCTTTCAATACAATCTCTTTTCTGTACCAATTCTTCTTCCTTCTGTATTTCACTTCTATTTTAGTAGCCCCAAAACAAGTCAACTTCACTTTCTTCACATTCTAATCCTCCTCAATCACTGCTTCTAGATCAATCTCACAGAAGCATAATTCTGATGTTGTCTCTTATCTGACCCAGAACATTAAGTAGGAGCATTTTCAGTTTAAAAAATAATTGTCTTTTCCATTTAAAAGATAATTGTCACTGAAGCAGTTAATCTCCAAACTTGCAGGAGAGCACATAAAAATATTTTTAACAAGTTGCAGCATTGAAAACAAGTATGCTGTTTCAGAATGGATTTTTTTCATTTTTTATAAAGACAGTGAAGTTTTATTGGGGAAAAAAGAAAAGATTCCAGGTTCTATCTACTTGCATTTGTCTTATGAAAGTTCTTCTCATCCAAAAGAACTAGAAAGATATTTTGCTTCTCACAGAATCAGGACATATTTTTCTATGAACTAGAAAATACTAAAGCTATATTTCTACTGGATATGTGTTGGTTTTCAAAGAGAGAAAGAAGACTGTGATCCTAGAGTTTCATACTCACCCAAGATATCTCACCCAAGAGATGTCAACAAAGCCATGCTTAAATGTGCTGCTGCAATCAATTCATTTTGTTGCTGAACTATCTTTAAGCAAAAAATGACATACAACTGTTGACTGACTAAAAATGGACAAATACGGAATGGGCAGGCCAGGCTACAAAAAGCTTTCTAGAGCTGCTTTGCTCAGTTTGTTTGACAAAGTCAGTTTTCTGATGGAAAGATGGCTTGTCAGGAGGGTTTCACAGCCCCTAGATAAGGTTAGTCTATGATGTTTCTCATAACAGTTCTCTTTTGGCTTCCTCTCTAACCCTCAAATAAAAAGTATTTCTCAAGCAACATCTTTTACCCTCTAATCAGATGCAATACACCATCTTTTGAAGCACCACTAAAATATTAATTTATGTTATTTTGTTTTGTACACTTGAAATATTTATGCCAATAATATTACAAAATGCTCTTCTTCCTTCCATGAAATCAGAGTTGCCTGAAGCCACATAAAAGCCATTGCTCATGCCAAGGAATGTGAATAATGGTTTCAACATTTTTACCACTCATGCTGAGTTATGCAAGTCATTATCTTTTTTTCTGTAACAACAATGAAATGTTTTCATTTTACATTGTCTTAAAAACAATTACTAAAATGTAATTCAAGATTTTATTTGTCTAGTTCGTCTTCATACTTGAACCCTGAAAGTAATGGCACAGAAATCAGTTGTTCCAAATGTTATGAACATTGTTCTTGTGATTTCTAGGTTGCGTATAGAGCCTATATATTCCTTATGTTTTGCCACTCTCCCAACTGAATAGCATTATACCTTTCCATGCAGCACAAAGAAGAAAGCTAGGTCACTACTTCTTCATCTGGACCTTTTGTTAAGTAACTTCAGAAACAGTATGTAATGATCTACCTTTTCCCAACACTCATTGGTTCTAAAACAGAGAATAGCAAATAATGAGGATTTATGTAGTGCACATGTGTTTGTATTTCCACACACTGCAACAAGCACATTTGCAAACAATCAGTTTTGGAGTATTGAAAGGCCCTCAAAAAGTAGGAATAAAGGCTCTGTGTAATACATTTAAAAAATCCAGTGCAGAATAGTCCCAGAGTATAGTTTATCCCAGTAAGAAGTCTCCAGGGAGGTACATGAAACCCACATTTTCTCAACTTGAGGACCACTGTATAACACTAGATATGTGACACTAGCCAGGCTAATCAAAAATTTTAATTGATGACACTACCTTCCTCATTTTTAGTCTTGTATGCTGGGGAAATAACCTAATGTTGGATATAAATACAATACTTTCACCTAAAGAAGAGGTGGCTTGATTAGAACACCTCTTTCACGGAAGGTTTAAGGGTAAAGAACAACTTCAAGCCTTCTCTTCTTTCTTTTCCAAACTATCGTTCAGCCAGGCTTGGTGGCACAGGTCTTGTAATTTTAGCACTTGGGAGGCTGAGGCAGGAGGTCAGCAAGTTCAAGGCCAACCTGGAGACCGCGGAATTATTCATCTTTTTCTTACACTCTGGGGTGGGTGATGTTACAGAAATGAACTTTTGTCATTGTTCTTCAGCTGAACTTACAGAATGTCCTTTGCTGCTTTGAGGAATGTTTATTATAATTAAAGGATCATTTCTCAAACTTAGTGAAACACTTTTTCTTGGTGCTTTTGCTAGTTCTGAAACTAATTTAACAATCTTAGAGTGTTTTTATCTGCAAAGAATTAGCTTTATTCCCACCATCTGGAACAGAGCTATTTTTTTCAAGGTTTAGTTCTGGAAACTCAAGGGAATGGTGCTGGCATCTATTCAGCTCTGATGAGGGGCCCCTGGGGCTGTGTCACGTGGAAGATCACACGGTGGTGGGAGTGTGTACAAGAGGGAGAGATCATATGGCAATGCAGGAAACCCGAGAGCCTGAGTCATTATGCTTCACAGATGAAAAAAAAAAAAACAAGACTAAGACATCCAGGTGCATATATGATCAGTTCTTAATCCCCTTATCTACTTCACTTTCCATATAGAATATTTGAAAGTTTCAAATTTCTGTTGACAAATAGACATAAAAATTGGCATATATGGCCTGATTTCAACTATGAAAAATACATGTGAAAAAATAAACCTGTGTTTTATTTTATCCTATAATCAGATGGAATATATTGTCTTATTAAGACTTCTTTCTGGCTGATGAAATTTAGAATTTGGAAAAAAGATTAAATTTTATAAATTCCTATGATCAGCATGATGTAAAAATAATATATAGGTATAAAAAATTAGAAGAAAGTAGGCTGAGGAATGTAATTCAGTGGTAGAGCACTAGCATGCTCAAGGACCTGGGTTCACTCCCTAGTAACACACATGCACACACTGAAAATACATAGTAGTATTAAAAGTTTTTCTCCCTTTTTTTTCATTAAGTTTATTGGTCCATTTTAGGTATACAATACAGTTACATTCATCGTTGGGAACTTGTACCTTTACATGATGTATCTTGGTTCTTATTTTTTCCCCATTCCCCTGCCCTCCCGTCAACCCCTCCACCCCTTCCTTTTTTACAAAGACTTTGTTGCTTCTTTTTTCTTTTCTCATATTTTTCCTTTCACTTCTTTCCTTTACCCTACTCCTCTCACTTTTCCTACCCATTTAGACCTTTTCTTCCTATTTCACAAGATCAATTATACATTTTGATCCTTATTTACACTTTGAGTTTCTCACATCAGGGAAACTAATCGGTATTTACACATGTGTGTCCTATTTATTTCACTTAAGAGTATGGCCTCAATATGCATCCATTTAGCTATAAATGTCTCTAGTTTCTCATTCTTTATGGCTGAGTACTACTCCCTTTTATTAAAAAACAAACAAACAAACAAACAAAAAAACACATCTTCTTTATCCAGTCTCCAGTTGATGGGCAAATTGGCTGTTTCCAAACTTTAGCTGTTACAAACTGTGCCACTATAAACATGGGTGACCATATATTGCTGTGGTATGATGCTTTTAATTCTTTTGGGAAGATACCTTCCAAAGGAATAGCTGGGTCAAACGTGACATCTAATCCTAGTTTTTTGAGGCACCTCCATATTGATTTCCACAGTGGTTGCACCAGTCTGCACTCCCACCAGCAATGGAGAAGTGTTCCTTTCTTCCCACACCCCTGCCAGCATTTGTTATTGGTTGATTTCCTAATAACAGTTATTCTTTCTGGGGTGAGGTGGAATCTCACAGTTATTTTCATCTGCATCTCTTGAATGACCAGTGATGGTGAACATTTTTTCATATGTTTATTTGCTGCTTTTACTTCTTTGTTTGAGAAATGTCTGTTCATTTCAGATGCCCATTTTTGAATTGGATCTTTATATTTGGGGGTCTGATTTGTTTAAGTTCTTTATATATTCTAGATAGTAGTCCTTTGTCTGAGGAACAACTGATAAAAATTTTTTCCCGCATTGTGTGGGTTGTCTCTTAGCTCTGTTGGTGGTTTCTCTTGCAGTGCAGCTTTTTAATAAGATGAGATCCCAGTTGATTCTTTGTGCTAGTTCCCATGCTACTGAGGTTTTGTTCATAAAGTCTTTTCCTATGCCAGTGTCTTCAAGAGTTCTACCTAACTTATTTTCCAACAAGTTTAGTGTTTCTGTTTTTATATTTAGATCTTTAATCCACTTCAATTTTAGTTTAGTGAATGGTGAAAGATAGGGGCCTAGTTTTAATCTTTGGCAGGTTGGAATGCAGTTTTTCCAACACCATTTATTAAAATGGCTATCTTTCCTCCAGTGAGGATGGTTGGCTCCTTTGTCAAAGATGAGGTGGCTGAGTATGTCTGAAGTTGTTTCTGCATTTTCTAATCTATTCCACTGATCCTTGGGTCTGTTTCTTTGCCAGTACCCATGCTGTTTTTATCACAGTGGCTTTGTAGTGTAGTTTAAAATTAGGAATTGTGATAACCCCCATCATGTCTCTGTTGCCTAGAATTGCTAATTTTTCTCCTTTTGACAGGACTATAGATGATTTATTTTCTTCTTCCTATTTCTTTTAATTATACTTTAAAATTCCATAGTAATATATTAAACTTTTTATATTTTGTAGAAACATGAGTTTACACCACCAACAGAATAAATTTTAAACACCTTGGTTGCAGACTAGTGATCTTCCACAACTGGGCTCCAACTTCTCTTCTCTTTACTTTTCACATTTTATTATTACTTTGCATTTCAGTAAAAGCAACTGTCATTTTCCATACAATGCAGTTTCCATACAATACAGACTCTTTTTTTCCTCAGTGGTAGAACTCAAGCCCAGGACTTTGCACATACTAGGCAAGTACTCTACCACTGCACTACATCCCCAACCCTGGACTCTAACTTTCTTACTCTGCATAATTGTGTTTTCTATTGCTACATTTTCCTCCACATCCAAATCATTCCAAATCATCTTAAACGCTGCTTCATCTATATTTCTTTTTCTAATGTAAACAGAGTTAAAGAGAAGGGGAAGGGAGGGGAGGAGAAGGGGATGTAAAAAGAATTAAGATGTGTTATGTACATATACCCACTCCTCATAATGAATGTAATTATGTCCTGTAAACATACTAGTAAAAATAAAAATTAAAAAACTTTCTGCTCAACTTCTTTATTTTTTACAGAATTAATAATATCAGAGTTATCTCCTCTTCTAAATAAAAACCTTCTTGCCATCATTTCTTTTTTTCTTGTTTTTTGGGAAAAGCTAATTTTAAATTAGTTTTACCTAATTTTGTCATTTTTTAATAAATTTCTCTTTTAAATTTTACCTCTAAATCTGCCCTTTTAATCTGGATATTCCAAAGATTTTAAGACTTATACACTTGATAAATTAATGTACAGCTGATTTATTGTATCAGAAAGCTGTTGCAAGAGTCATAAATCAGTATGTCAGAAAAGCATGACAAAGAGGAAGACAAATGTGAAGATGTAGTAAATAGAATGTCACTTGTAACTACAGTTTTTAAATATAAAATTTCAATCAATTTGAATTTAATTACAGACTTCTGATCACTAGGAGATCAGGTTTGTAAAATCAGCCATTATCTGACCAGTGTATACGGTTAGTCATGAAATGAATTATTGTTCATTTCTGTGTTGAAAATGTCCATTTTTCCCTGGTGTCCACATTTTCCCACTGTATATTAACTAACTCATCCTTGCTTTCTATCTTCCCTCCGCCCTTTCCTTCATCTACTCAATTGTTCCTTAGTTTACCTAACCCTTTTTATTAATGAATTTCTGTATTAAATGTAATCAAAGAAATTCAATTTAACAATCTCTTTCATTATTAAAAATCTCTCTCATTCTACAATTTTAGTTTGGGTGTTTGGAAGACATGTGAATGAGAACTTTGAGTGTGTCTTCAATTTTATTAGAAAAACCTACGATAGCTTGAATCTTTTTCTATGCAGATAAAAGTTTCAAAAATTCAATTAGAAAGTATTTGGTAAGATCTGGGAATTTAGACAGCTTTGCATGATTTGTAATTTTTGTTTTTTAATCTACATATTTGATTTTGGGGGGGAGTGTTTCATTCATAATTAATATGTTAATTCTCTAAGCAACTTTTGAGTATCTACTATATGCCAAGTGCCATGTTAAGTACTAGTAATACAAAATCAAATGAGACATGATTTATATTCTCAAGAAACCTACAATAAGATGGGGGGACCAATAAATAAAGCAATACACTACAGCTTAGTGTGAAAAATGTAGTAAAGGAAGCAGACACAAGAGATCACTGAGGAGTAAGCACTGGCTCTCCCTGGGACTCAGGAAAGGTCTCTCAGGGAACTCTCTGGAACTCTTTAAAAATGTCACCTTCTACATCAGCAAAACTTTGTGTTTAGTTCAGACGCAATACTGTCCATTTTGCTGATAACATCTGAATAGTTAGGAAAATAATAATATCTTTCAGACTTCTTTCTAAACTTTAAATATATTTTTAGTTATAATGCTAGAAAAAATTTATAAAGGAAAATCCTTAATCTAGAAGGAATTAACCATTGTGGCTGCCATGGCCCTTTTGTTTTAATTTCTTACTACTTTTTCTGCTTGGTTCCATTGTCCTTCTTGACATTCATGTCTGGCACAGGCTCTGCCATCACCGCTGTACCCTCTCCTCATATCAGCATGGACAGATATCTTTCTCTTAATCAAGACAAGATAGAGTTTTTTTTCTCAAAGGAATAGAGGTTCAAAGAACATTAGTTTTGAACTGCTTTGGGGCAGAATTTAGTCCAAAAATGGATGCTTCAATTGGATGTATGACCTCCTGTGAAGTGACCATAAGACAACTGCTTGGGCATCTCCAGTTTTAGAGATCTTACTACCAATGAGACATTCTATTGTACATTTTGTACATGTTGGGTGAAATTCTTCCAAATTTTTATTTATGAACATTCAAAAATAAAACAAAAAAGCAAAAGAAATGTAAATGTTGGAGAGAAAATCTTACACTTATTAAATACGTATTAGGTGCACAATACTATGATTTTATCATTTTACCAAGTTCTCTTTCCTTTCATGTTTCTCCCTTTAGCAACAGCATAAACCAGCAAAGAAAAAACCAGCAACAGGTGGTGATCAGGGAAGTATAGGGTAGTAGGTGGGAGCAGGTGATGAAGACTGTAAAAAGGTCAGTGAAATATTTTCCTCTAAAAATGTTTAAAGTCTTCCCTATTCACATTTATTATACACCAATGATGTGAACAACACTGTACAAAGAAAGGAGAGGAAAAGGGAAAGGAAAGAAGGATGGGGAGGGGAGAGAAGGGAGGGGAAGGAAGGCAGGAAAGAAGGGAAAGGAAGTTAAGGGGAAGGGAAGGAATGGGAGATGGGAGGGGAGGGGTGGGAAAGGAAGGAAGGAGAAGGGGAGAGGAGGGGAAGAAAGGGAAGGAAGGAAGGAAGGGGAAGAAAAAGAGAAGGAAAGGAAAGAAGAAAAAAGAGCATAAGGAGAGAATTTAGGATGGCTTCCCCCACTCCAATTTTAATCATCTAATCTGAATTTAGAAATGAGAAGGACATTGAAAAGGAAAAAATAAAAAGAAGCATAAAAGATAAAGACAGGAGACTGGAAGTCCAGTGAGCAATACAATTCATTTCAATTCTACAAATATTTATAGAATAGCTATTATGGGTCCATCACTCATTAATAAATTGGGTACAAAATTAAAACCAATCCCAAACCTTCTTTTTCACAGATTCTCTTTGTTCTTCTCTGCTCATGAGCTTCTCTTCCTTAAGGATTAGCAAATACAACCAGGAATGAGTTGCAGGTACTTCCAATTAAGGGCTCAAAAAAGAGTAAATTTTCTTCCAGATACACTATGCATTATATTTTAAGGTGTAATAATGTGGACTATAGCTACACACGCACATATATATACAACTTTTCATTTGCTTACTATATATATATATATATATATAATTTTAGCATGTGTTCTTAATATAAAACTTGTGTTAAAATTCTGTACAATTTTGACTTTTTACCAAGTCAATTTACATTTCTTCTCAAACACACAAACATAAATTGTCTAGTGAATTATAGCCAGTTTTTCTAACATAAAAAAATGCCCCAGTTTTCTCTTTTGCTCCAGGAAGCATTTCCTGGAGATTAGTCACCATTTTCCCTTGCACAACTGGGAAGGTTGAGCGAAGTTAGTAAAGTAGGTTGTATCATGTGAAGCTGGAAGCTTTGGAAACAATCCTGCTGTTATTTGGATGAAAGTAATGATGAGTCAGTCTGTGGGTGATCTAAATAAACATCACTCTATAAAAGTTGGGAGGCAGAGGGTAGACCTAGAAGGAGGTAGGCAGAGAACAAGGCATTAAGACAGTGCAGAGCTGCTAAAGCTGGTGGAATGAAGCATCTTCCAATCGTACTGTGGTTGTGTGTGGCAGTTTGCTCAGCCTATCCATTGAATGGAGCTGCAAGAAAGGAGGACAGCAGAATGGAGCTTCTTCAGGTAATTAATGGAAGCAGCCATCACACTCACTGACAGGGCTAAGAGGGGAAACAAACTCTGCCATCCACAGCATCATTCAACTACTGTGTAGAAATAGTTCAGGGACAGAGAGTTACAAACTTTTGGATGTAGAAAGGGCCTTGGAATCACACCATTCAGGCTTCTCCTTTTACGTACAGGAAGAAACAAAGGTGTGAAATATTAGTTATCTTCAAGGTCACACAGCAAAGCAGCAGTAGTAGCTTAAGGCACATGAATGAGTGAAGAGCGTATCAACTATATCTTGCTTTGGAACTTTTTTGGGTATTTTAATCCAATGTAATTTTAGCTAAATAGTCACAGTACTAATGTCATGCTTACACAAGGGAATTTACCCAAACCTTTTTTTAAAAGCCAGATTCTTATGAGAAGCATAAATTGGGAAATTGAAGAAATTGAATAAATTTACCTGAAATACACAAATACATTTAAAGAAATTTATCTGTGTATTTTGGTTTTGACCTTTAAGGACCCTGGATATTTATTTGAATTTTCCACTTCATTGCTTTGGTGGCAAACTAAGCAGCAAAGATATTTAGCTACAAAGAAAAAGCAAAGGTGAGGAAGTCTGCCATTGAACAATTAAATGAAATACGACATTTATTATTTCAGCAAGCTATCCAAACAATTCAAATAGATTAAGAAAAATGAGCTACTGCAAAGATTTACTGTAAATAGCTATAACTAAAAAAATCATAAGAATGACCTAAAAACTATACTTATTCCATTAGTTTCAATAAACTGGGTAATAATTAAAATAGATCTTGAAATTTAAGAAAATTACTAAAAGATTATAAGAATTAATTAAAAATTGTACTTATTATTCCTTTAGCAATACCTAGAAAACTACTACAACCTCGGAAAAGATGTGACACAATTTTTTAAAAGAAAGGACAGTAGTCTTGTTGTTAAAAAAATCCAAGAAATGCAGAAATTCCTTGGGTTGGAGGTGACAGGGAAGCTGAATTCTGACACTTTGGAGATGATTCACAAGCCTAGGTGTGGAGTTCCAGATGTTGGTCAGTTCAGCACCTTTCCTGATATGCCAAAGTGGAGGAAAAACCATCTTACTTACAGGTAATGGCTCCAAGAAGGATTTTACACAATACTGAAATTTTATAAGCTGTATTACGGGTGAAAATATTGCCCTCTTCATTTTTCTCATAAAGGATTGTGAGTTACACACAGGATTTACCAAGAGATGAAGTTGATTTTGCCATTGAGAAAGCTCTGAAAGTCTGGGAGGAGGTGACCCCACTCACGTTCTCCAGGATACATGAAGGAGAGGCTGACATAATGATCTCTTTTGTATTTCGAGGTAAAATTCAGATCAGAACAAAACCAAAAACACCTGAAATGCATCCATTTGTCTGGTGTTGTTTTATTAGATAAGGCAAGAGATCCTAATAACCTTATCACTCCAATTTAAATTTGTTTCCCTCTTAGAACATGGAGACTTTATCCCTTTTGATGGACCTGGAAGTGTTTTGGCTCATGCCTATGCGCCTGGGCCCGGGATTAATGGAGATGCTCACTTTGATGATGATGAGCTATGGACAAGGGATACAACAGGTTAGTGGTGATGCATCTCTCAGAATAAATTAGTGCTAATTTCTTTTTATATTTAGAAAACTCTCAATAACCAAGAATGATTAAGAAATTATGTGTTCTAGATTTTTCAGTGGATCAAGAATAAGCAGAATATATTTTTGTTTTAGTAATTACTAAATACATTTTCAGATGCTTAAAAAGCTTATTTCCTATGTTGGTAAGCACAACACAGGGAATATATGTCATTTACTTAATGATCATGTATCTTGTGTGATCTAAGGACCACGATTATTAAAAACATTTTTTCATTATATCAAATAGGAGATATCCACAAGATAGTGTATTGTATTCAACTGAACTAAAATGTACCCTGGATACTGCTTATGTAATTCCTCCAATTTATTTATTTTATTTTTCAAAAAAGAAATGAGATTTGAATTCCAGAAACTGAAAATCTCTCTCCTTCCTCTCTCTCTCTCTCTCCTTGCTAAGTCAACATTTTTACTACCTCTGAGTTAAAAAGAATTTTTAGAAACTTGTAAAAGAAGGGACTAATCCCCAAATACAATGTCCACACTGTTTAGATAGAAGAATGTTTCTGAGTCTATAACCTTGAGAAATGACTTCCAAAGTTTTCCAAAAAATTGGCTAAAACAAGTAACACTATTCCTGAGATTTAAATAGGATTTATGATAAAAAATGTAAACAGATCAAATGTGAATTTCATACTAAGTAACATCTTGTAAAGGAAACTTCCCACAAAGTCTCAAATGATAACATTCATTGGGTCACAATTTACATAAGTCATATTTACAAAAATAAAGTGGATTACTTGTTATAGCAATCATAATTACCAAAAATCTTCAAATTTCAGCATTATAGAGTTTAAAAAATATGTAATATGAAGAAAAAAATCTGAATACAGCCAGTATTTGTGTGTCCAAAATCTATTTTGTGACAGATGTTGGACATGATTAGGCATGTTGCGTTTTAAACCAGTTTTGCAAATCCTATGACATATATCATTATTCATCTTTTTTGGACTCAGAATGTATGGAGTAATAATCATGAGGCTAAAAGTTATACAGGCAATATTCCAATAGAAAAAACAGAAGTATGGTCGTTCAGGGATGTCAGAAACGAGATGAATACACCGATTTGTTTAACCTAGAGGGTAACCTGCAAATATCAATACACTGAAATACTGTTTAGCTTTTCACTAATAAATGAAGAGATAAATTTTTTATATTCTAGACAAGAGTGTTAATTCCATTTCTAAGCACAAAGAAAAGGATTTGGTTCTCCTGATAAGAGGTTCTTGAGGCTAGAGCAGAGACAGTTGGCTTTCCTTTAAGTGCATAATTATTCAATAGCTCTGTTAATCAATACGGGGAATAAAACCCTCTGTGGGTTAAAAATGTCAATATATACAATGCACAACTGGCCTATGTAATATACATGATCATTAAGTTATAAGTAACTGTTATTTATGATTTCTTAAATAGGGACCAATTTATTCCTGGTTGCTGCTCATGAACTTGGCCACTCCTTGGGTCTCTTCCACTCCGCCAATACTGAGGCTTTGATGTACCCAGTCTACAACTCCTTCACAGACCTAACTCGATTCCGCCTTTCTCAAGATGATGTGGATGGCATTCAGTCCCTCTATGGTGAGTGATGTCAGAAAAGGTAGACCTTGTAGCTTTTCAGCAATGCTACATAAAATATTTGTAATGTAAAACTCAAAGCACCGTGAGGAGGTCTGGAAAACACATAAAATGACATATGTATCACATTTTTCCTAATGCTGATTCTCCCCTAATCTGTTTTCTTTAGGACCTCCTCCTCCCTCTGCTGGTGACCACGTGGTACCCACAGAGTCTGGGACACCAGCCGCGTGTGATCCTGCTTTGTCATTTGATGCAGTCAGCACCCTGAGGGGAGAAATCTTGTTCTTTAAAGACAGGTCAGACTGGAAGTTGTAGTCCCCTATCTATTCTCATGATGTACAGTGCTTAAAAAAAAACAACAAGGAGAAACCTGGTAGAGATCTTTAAACATTTAAGACAAAAATGGTACCTTTTCTACATTTTCCTAAAATTGTCAAGTTCATTTTTGTAGACTCAGAATGATTTGATCCCTGTCCTCAGACTGTTATTCCCAAATGTCCTAAGTACATTTTCAAAAGGTACAAGTAGATCTTTATAATCAAATTTTTTGAACTTCTTTTCAAAGTGACCCCTGGATAAGAATTACATTTAATCAATTAATTTACTGACGAGTGGATAAATATGCACATGATAAAACACTCATACTAAACAAGTGAAAGTTAAGTTTTGATTCTCCAGATCTTATATCCATCCACGATCAAAATTTCTTGTGTATTTTTCCATCATTGATCTATGTGTATATAAGAATAGATTATATATATATATATATGTATGCAGTATCCTTTTGAAAAGTGTGAATGATAGTCTAGATCATATACTGTTTTTGCAAGT